>JAEANM010006403.1:0-18622 GCA_017656035.1 Myanophis thanlyinensis | reverse complement strand
TAAAACCAAGTTAAAAATACAAATAAAAATGGCCAATTAATTAAAAAACCCAATATAGAGCAATTAGAAGTAAAATTAATTTAAAATTTAAAACTTAAAACTAATTTAAAAGCAAATTTAAAAACCCCATTAAGTACTAGGTTGTGGTTTACAGCCACAATTGGAATTGGAATTTTGGTTGCTAAGCAATGCAATTCAGTGAATTCAATAAAAGTATCCTGACACTGACATCCCCTAAACTCTGCTAAAGATGTTACCCAGCCTGATAACAAACCGTTTGGAAACCAACCCACAAGTTTGGAGAATGAACCCTCACTCTCACCTGTCTATTTTCATTGGCAAGAAAAAAAATCTAAAATTCTATCAGTGACAAAATGATGAGTATTTTCTTGGGTAGGAATGGAACATATTCTTACCTCCTAAGAGGAAGTCAGAGATGACAACAATGTCTGAACAACTCATCTTGCCTCAGATCCAAAGTCCTACATTTTTGCAGGCTTATCCTATACTACACAAAGCGTTCTGGACTTTATCCCCTGAGTAAATAGGTGCCTGCAATCACATCCAGCCTATGAAACTTTCACATGGAAATTTATGAAACTGGTCTTCATGAGTGGATTGTGGGAAAGAAGACTGATCAAAGGAGTTTCCATGGGTGTAGTTACCCTGCGTTAAATGGGATGGACAGTCCCATGTTCTGAACTATGACAGATTCATTTTTGGATTAGACAGATCTGAACATAGGAAGCAGCAAGAAAGCGACACATCTTGATTTGTATGACCTGCTTTTCATCCCCAAAATTAGTTTGCTCGTATAAGACATAATGGAGGATGCTGTCTTGATAACAGCTACGCAGCATGAGTTAGAAAAAGACCATTTCCTTGAGCTTTGCTTCAGGCAGCAAAGTTTCTTATTCCAACTCAGGTGGCCAGCAAAAGTGGAGAGATCCTAATTTCCAGACAATGGATGTTCTACCATATTTTGTTGGACCTGGAAACAAAAGCAAATAATGTAAGTAAAGAAGACATATAAAAAGCTGATAACTCCTGTCAGTCACGAAGTACCAGATGGCTCTCAGACTTCTATCAATCCAAAAGCTCATTCAGTGTTCCATTCAATCTTTATAATATAGGTAAGTAGGTCTCAAATTAGAGCAGTTAATGGAATCCCGCAAGATGGTCTCATTATTTCAGTTTATCAGATATCTAAAGTGATATTTTTATGGAAAATATGGTATTTGGTTACAGCTCAACAGTAATACCGAATTTTTTAAAAATAATTTTATAGGTATATTACAATAGGGAATAAAAATATACTTTAAATTTAATGTGTGGTTAATAAAATCAGAGTAGTTCTAGATAGCAAAATAAAAACAAATTCCACTTTAGATTTAGCTATTTCAACATTAAATCCTATTGTAGGATTTAGCATTGCTAAGACCACATTCATGTCATTCAATTACAGCAAATTTTTGCTTAAATGTAATAACAAACTTCTTTTTAAAACTTGTACAGTTGTCCTCTGATGAAATGCTCTTTTTCTCCATTTTGCACACAGAAAAGCAACAGGCATCTCAAAAAATTTTGTGGCTGGTACAAGTAATAAACTGAATGTGGCAATGTAAACATGAGCTTGATGCTTTGCATTTTGACTGGGGTTATAGAGAACAAGACAATCTTGTTCTCTATAATCCCAGTCAAAGCATTTTACTTCTTCCAGTACTCACTGGGGAAGGCAGTGAAATCTATCCTTGAAATCCTTTAAAAATGGCGTGGATTTAAACAAAGGGATGGAAGATAATATTTGATTTTCATCACTTAATTTTTATCAAATAAAATTAACTTCTTCACTTTCTCCCATGAAAATTGAATCACTATGTAATTCTGAAAAACACTAGTGTAGTATTGTAACCCTGCACTTGTAAGGGGATAGCATGCTGCCCATTATCAGGGATATCACAAAGATGCAAAATATGTGGCAAAAAGCAAAGTACATTATGGCTTGCAGTGTGCAACTCATGTTTCTTAGATTGAGCAGAGATGTAGTTTAATACCAGTTGTAATTTCTTAAAAGATAAAAGTTGTCTTTCCACAAACCCAAACAATATGTAGGGGCAAAGCATTAGTTAATGTACAGAAGATGTAGCCTCTGACTTCTTCATGTTTCAGACAATAATTAATGGGACTGAAAAAGATCTTCCCTTGAGATTTTGTGGGATTGCTGTTAGGCAGACCTAACTATAGGTAGTCCTCAATTTACAGCTACAATTGGGATTGGAATTTTGGTTGCTAAGCAATGCAGTTCAGTGAATCAGTGAAGTCAACATGACTGGACCTGATTTTACAATCATTTTTACCATGGACATTAAGCAAATCATGTGGACATTAATTGAATCCAGCTTCCACAATTGATGCAACTTATCAGAAGCCAGCTGAGAAAGTTGCAAATCATGATCACATGACCATGGGATGCTGAAACTCGTTGTAAATGCAAGCCAGTTACCAAGCATGCAAATTGTGATTATGTGACCTCAAGTGTGATATAATGGTCATATGTACAAGGACAACCGATAAATCGGTTTTTCCAAGGCCATTGAAATTTTGGACCATCATTAAATGAATAAGTCAAAGACTATATATGCATTGATGGTATATTGTGTGTAGCTCTTAAATATGTAGGGACTAAGTCACATAGTCAATCAGAATTATTATAGTATAATCTGGCAAACTTTCTGAAAAGTCTAGCACTTCCCTTTAATTTTCAAAAGAAGGTAATTTAGCATATGCATTTAATTTTCAAAAGAAGAAAACTTCATTCAAATTGGTGGCTTTAGTCAAGAAAGAATTGTGAAAGTAAATAAAGAAAATCAGTCTTTTTCACAAGATAATAATTTATTAATAATTATTTTGTAATCATTTAAAATAAAAGGAATAGAACAAATTGGAGTTCATGCATGCATTAGGAACCATGAAGACAAATATCAGGAAATGCCAATGCGATTAATGAACAGAGTCAAAGAAGTTGTGTTAGAAATTTTCTCTCAGAAAAGAATAAAATTCAGTATTATGAGAAGATATTTCTGTTAATCTAATAAGTTTCTTTTCCACTAGGTCTAGAACGCATTTGGTAAAAACAAAAAAATAAGGACTGTGGAGGAAGAGAAATTGTTTGGCAAATAAAAGGCAGAAATTGTGCCTGTTATTGTAGAGCAAATATGCTGTTAGATATCCAGAGGTTTTGCCTAAATGAGAAGGAAAAAGAGTTCACATAGTATTTACAACAAAAGTTCATTTGCAAAGAAAGAATATGCTCGGCAGAAGATTCCACTAGATAAGGTGAAATTTCCTGACAGTTAGAATAATTAATCAGTGGAACAACTTGCCTCCAGAAGTTGTGAATGCCCCAATACTGGAAGTGTCTAAGAAAAGATTGGATAACCATTTGTCTGAAGTGTTGTAAGGTTTCTTGCCTAAGCAGGGGCTTGGATTAGAAGACCTCCAAGGTTCCTTCTAACTCTGTTATTTTATTCTATAATTGTAACAAATAGTTTATAGCTTACATATAGACCAATAGATATAGATGAAATAAGAGCTGCAGGGGAAGTGGTAGCTTCCTATTGGCTTGTCTGTCCAAGAAACCAAAGAAGTGAATTGCTCATCAACCCATTGCAGTGATTCCTCAAGTTTCCTTAACAGTTTCAAAGAACAGTAGACAGAAAGGGAAATTTGAAATGGACACCTTTTAGAAAAAGCAGAAGGGCACATGAACAAATAGCAAATATATGATAATATGTAGAAAATACATGAGAGTTATCTTTGCTCGATTGGCTTTTGTGCAGATCATCACACCACAATTTTGGAACTATTACTATAAAACTAATGCATGTGCCTAAACCTGATTATTTCTTTGAAGGACCTTTGAAATGGAGAGGTTTCTTTTTTTAAGAAATGAGTTTGGAGAAACAAAGGGGTTCAGAACAGGAAATACAGTGAGACAAGGGGACCTATTGTTTCCATTTCTGTGTATACAACCAATATAAGGAATGACAGGAAGATAGGAGAGTTAGAATAGAAAGATTCTAAAAAGATAAATTTATCTTTTTAAATTGACCAGCCACTATCTAATTATTTTAATTGGTTTTTATAGTGAATTGTATATGTGTATTTTATTGGCTGTAAACCGCCCCAGTCCCTAGGGAGAGGGGGCGGTATACAAATCATGAAAATAGATAGACAGACAGACAGACAGACAGATAGATAGATAGATATAGAAAGCTGAAATATCAACGCTGTGAGATAACTAGATGCTACTTTTTTTAAGCCAAAAGTAAAAGTAGCTGAATTAATTGGGAAAAGTAAACAAACTTCTACATGGCTTAAACGATTTTTCATTGTAAGTGTATAGTGGCGTTCTCAGCCATTACTATTGTTCCCCAAGGGACAGAAAACGTACAAATCAATGTAACGTAAATGGACATCATATTCATTGCTAGTTGAGCTGTTGCCTTTTTGGTGACCTGTTCAACTAGGACTACCAAAGGTGATCTGCAAAAATCATTGCGGTCACCCAAATTTCTACTGCTCTATATCCAGCCAATCAATTCTCATCCACCTCATCTGTTCCCAAGTCAAGCTCCTGCACGAAGCCAAAAAAAAATCCAACAACAACGTGCAAGCAAAAGCTCAGGCGTCTGCGTAGAACAACGTATCGCCCTACGGGCACGTCTCTTCCTCATACAAAAGGCCTTCTGGGAATTGTAGTTCTCCAAATCTCCAAAGCTGCTTTGGTGTGGTGCATGCTGGAACGTTAACCTTTCTCGTGAGGCCTCATGGGAGTTGTAGTTTCAAGCCAGTGCCTGAAGGTGAGATTGTTGGGCTGGATGGACTCGCTTTCCCATCATGCCGTCTGGCAAGAAGCTATAGGGACCGGAGTGAGGTTGGCTAAAATGGCGGGGCTATAGAAACGCTGGAAGTGTTTACCGACGTCGAGAAACGTTACAGGTGAAAGAGATTTGTTTCTCCCCTCCAGGAATCTTTTGCTGTTAGAGGCTACAAGCAGAGAAGGTTTTTAAGATCGGGAAAGAAATAATTGGGGTGTGTGGGAAGAGGATCGGTTTGTTATCGATGGCCATAGCAGCCCTGGGGAAGTGAGTGCCGATTAGTCTCCCTCTTTTTGTTTTCAGTCTTTCTGCAAAAGGAGGACAAGGGTAGTCAGGGAAGCGCAAAATATATATTTGCATTTTCATTGGTTCCTTTCTCGTTTTCAGCTTAAGCTACTTATTGTATTTTATGGAATGTTTCTATACGCGCGGAGTACATGGGACCATAAGCTAACGAAATTTATAAAATCCACCCATTCGGATTCAGATTTTTATTTGTCACATACACAGTCATACATAGTACCATATGTAGTGAAATGCTTGGGTGATGGCCCGACCATTCATATTATACTAAACAGCTTAAGGCTAGCCGAATTTTGCCTGCTAGATGGGTGTATTTTGTAGCATTTACCTAACTTGTAAATATTGTGTATATATATATCTAATGACAGTCTCTTCTTGCTTCTGGAATCTGGAGGACCGATTTCTAGGAACATAAGTTTCTCTCCTGACTAAAATTCTATCCCCTCCCCTCCAATATTTCTGTATCTTTTTTAAAGAATGAGATAGTGGGAAAATCCTAAAATGATGCTGAGATTCAAAATTTCTGATTTCTATCCAATGTATGAGAGAAAAAAATGAACTTTTAATGACTTAATTGATTTTATGAGAAAATATATGTTTTAGTTTACAACAGAGACCAATAAACAACTGCAATTACTATTTTTTATTGTTTGTACATTGCCTATTTTTTCCTGCGCAGAATTCCTTTAAGAACTTACTCTTTATTTTTCAATTTTGCTCTTTTTGTTGGCTTCCCCCCCCCCCCCCCAAAAAAAAAAATTCACAGTGGCATCCATGATGTATTATTACATCATTTCAAGAAATGTTAGGATAATTTTCATGGAATCCGTATCTATGTAGATTTTCGTGTTTTGCACTATGGATACACAATGTGCATAATACTGGAATTAAATACTGAAGTGTACTCAAGAACCTGATATATGTGCAACCGTCCAGATGTTACTGAAATGTAACTTCTCAGTCAGTTTGACCTATTGTGGGAGATATTAAGAGATCTTGAGCAACATCTTTTTGAGTTTCACATGTTGTGCATCTTTGTCCTGACTTCTGTCCCTGGAATCTCAAAGTACAACTAGGAAAGACAGGTAGTCCTCAACTTATGACCATAATTGAGCCCAAAATTCATGTTGCTAAATGAGAAATTTCTCAAGTGAGTTTTGCCCCATTTTACAACTTTTCTTGCCACATTTGCTAAGTGAACCACTGCAGTTAAATTGGTAGCACAGTTGTTAAGTGAATCTGGCTTTCCCAATTGACTTTGCTTGTCAGAAGGTTGTAAAAGATGATCACATGACCCCAGGACACTGCAACTGTCATAAATGTGAGTCACTTGCCAAGTGTCCAAATTCTGATCATGTGACCTGCAACAATAGTTTGAAAACTGGTCATTTTTTTCCCATTGACATTTTAACTTGAATGGTCACTGAATGAACTGTTGTAAGTCGAGGACTACCTATAGCTTTCTATGTTCCCTGTCATGCCTACATCTTATAAAGAAGATATCATGGATTCTTCTTTAGGATTACAGGCATGAAGATGTGATATAATTACATGCAAGAATGGACTATTGCATTCTCTCGTCTCACTGATTTCCTTTTCTTCTACATATTAATATAATCCTCCTGATCTAGATGGCTGGGGAAACCATTGAAAAGAGAGAGCAAGATTCTTCCCCAATCAAAGAAGAGCGAAGACGCTCACGGTCAGCAGAACGAGAACGTGACCGGGAGCGTGATAGAAAAACCTCTCCTGTTGCTAAAGACAGAAAACGACACCGCTCTCGTGACAGGAGGAGAGGTAGTCGATCAAGATCCAGATCTAGGTCCAAATCAACTGAGAGGTAATGTGTATCATTGTATTGAGAGAGCTTTTTCAGGGATAATTGGGATAATTTGATACATTTGGAACAATAACACAACAGGAAATGAAGTAGTTGAGATACTTTGATTTGATTGCCAAATAAGAGTGTGATTTTTATGTTCATTGTCAAATTAAGTTCTAACACATTGTCATAGAAATTGGCATCTTGTGTGTGCACGTATGACTATAGATTTGTTGACAATTTCTGTGCTCTTCTGTCTCCTGTGTAAATTCAACAACTGTACTTCAGCAGAAGCTGGTTTGGTGGGTACGAGAAGATAATAGAGAAGGTTGCTTTCTGAATTTGATGTGGTTGAATGGTAAATAAACTCTCCAGAATTTAAGCAGATGACAGTAATCTTCTGGAGCTACATATATTAATTGTTGTGGCCCAACAGTGGCCAGCTGAGCTGTTGGTGGAATCTGACAGCGATGAACACTATAGGACTGTGCTGGAGGCTGAGGAAGACTCTGGGAGGTGTTCAGAGTCAGAGCGAAGACTAGAGAGGCCTGTTGGCCACCAGTTGGCTTCTGAGTCAGGGAGCAGTGAGGAAGAACGGGGAGGCTGTCCCTGACATGCGTATGCATAGGGCTGTGAGGAGGAGGGAGCAGCTTCGGAAACAGGGCCAGAGAAGAAAATAGAATACAGGTGGCTAATGATTGGCCCCTCCCGGAGAGCTTTACTAAGTCGGAGAATCCGTGAGTTTCTATCAAGTCTTGTTTTAATTGAGATAGCATTCTGGGCTCTCAGCCAGGGGGTTGCTTATCTCCCCATGAGTTGTGGCATACAGCCAGGTATGCTTTCGTGTGTTTTGAGACCTGAAACAGAACATTAAGAGGCACTCTTCTTTCAAATCATTTGTTTGTAGAGAGCGGCGATATAAAGAGAGAGAAAGAGACAAAGAACGAGAACGCAATAAGAAAGACCGAGATCGTGATAAAGATGGGCATCGAAGAGACAAAGACCGAAAACGATCCAGGTAAAACATTGCTTTCTTTGAGAAAAAGAAAGAAGCCGCTTCAGAAATGTTGCAGTAATTCTAGAGGGATGCTTAGTGTAATACAACAATATCTAGAGGCCTAGAGATAACCATCACTGGTTTACAAGAATTAAGAAAAACATATTTTATTCAAAATTTAGTAGACAATACTTGCTGAAATTGTATTCCAGCTACGATGATAGAACTAGAAAATTTGTTATGAAAATTGTCTTGCTGGTTCCTTGCTATTCAAAAATCAGCTGTTGATTAAGTGGACCAATTGCTGATTGATTTGCTGATTGATTTTTTTTTAAAAATGCTATTACTGATCTTCCAGTACATATATTTTACATAGGGCATTGAAATGCATATTTCTTGTCTTGGCCCAAGATTTGCATTTAAAGTGAAGTCATAATTGAAAAATACACTTGGGAAATCTATGGAGTATATTTTAATAATTTGGTCCCATAATTTTGTTTGCCATGTGCTTCACTTACTGATATGGTGTCAAATTCTTTCCAATTTTGTGAGGGTCTCTAAACCTTGCAATAAAGATACGTAATAAACACTCCAATTGAAGCTTTGGGAAAGGGGTAAACATATTTTCATTCTGGGTAGTTTCTGGTAGATGAGTATTTGGAATATTTGGAAATTGAGCATTAAATTTTACAAGTAATATGCACAGAGGGAGAAAATACACGCACGTACACACACAGAGACACACACACGTTTCCTAGACTTTCTGTTCAGTTTCAGAAAGGGCCTTGTGATTTACTTTATTACTCTTTTTCAATGTTTTTTGAAGTCCAGTGTCAAAAAAAAGCCTAGCGCTGATAGCCAGAGAGAAGCATGGGCACGATCCTGATTGTTCTATTATGCCTGATTTTCAAGATACAGTGAATGCCTTCAAAGCCCAATTTCTGAACCTGCAGTAATTCTTACTTTCCAATATTGAGAGAAAGTGATAAGCTTGTTACGTTATTGCCATATTTTTAAAATATCTCTGAAAATTTCCCACTGTTGGAATTGCTGATTTGATTTTTGAATTACGGCAGTAATTTTGGATTACTTAACAATCCTAGCTTTGGAGGGGATCAGGAGATTGTTCCAGTCTTGTGCTCTGTGATATCAGAAACAGAATGACATTCTCCCCAAGGCAGAGAGAGGCCTGAAACTTACATATTTTTGTTTTATCAGTGCCAGGCAAAATGTATGGATTCAGACTGGATGCAATGGAGCAAGGTTGCTTCCCTTTTGATTCTTTTCTCTCTATGTTTCAGGAGCACTTCTCCAAGTCGGAACAAAGATTCCAAATCAAGGAAAGATAGAGACTCTCGCAAAGATGAAGATGATGATTCATTGTCCAAGAAGGAAAAGGTACTGCGTGCATCTTCTTGATCGTTCAGAATAATGGTCAAGTATGCATTCTGATATTAAAAAACAATTTCATGATCTGCTTAAAAAGAATATATAGGTAGTCCTCAACTTATGATTGCAATTCAGACCAAAATTCATATCGCTAAGTGAAACGATTGTTAATTTTCAAAATATCCCATTTGATGATCTTTCTTGCCACAGTTGTTAAGTGAATCACTGTAGCTGTTAACACGGTTGTTAGGTGAATCGGGCTTCCCCATTGACTTTGCTTGCCAGAAGCTCGTAAAGGTGATCACAGGACCCCAGGTCACTGCAACCATCATAAATATGAACCGGTTGCCAAGCGCCTGAATTTTGATTGGATGCTGCGATGGTCGTAAGTGTGAAAAACAGAAGTTACTTTTTTCAGCGCCATTGTAATTTTGAACAGTCAATAAATGAACTGCTCTAAGTCGAGGACTGCTTATCTTCTTCAAATTTTTCTTTTCTCAATTTTGTGGGCTGTTCTTGTCCTGTCCAGATGCACTTAGCTTTTTATAATAGCAGGCTCTCTTTTGAGTGATTTTTCTTGGTACCTTAATGAGTGCCTGTATTGTTCACAGGCTCAGCCACTTTCTCTGGAGGAGCTGCTGGCCAAGAAGAAAGCTGAAGAAGAGGCTGAAGCCAAGGTTAGTCCAAGGAGCATATCTCCACTCTCTCTGCTTCCAGATATCAATTAAGTTTTGGAAGGCCTCTGGGAAGACATATTGGATTCTAGCACCCTATTGCAGGCTAGTAAGGGAAAATTTGGGGGGTTATAATCCTGCATTCCTAAAGAGCACCAAGTTAGAGAAAAACAGATTGTAGCAATCTAGATGTGTCTCATCCTTATTTCGCGGTGGTTTTTTTTTTTTTTTTTTTTTTTTTACAACAAAAGGATGTTTGTTTGCATTCCTCTGCTTGTGATTCCTTGCAGCCCAAGTTCCTTTCCAAGGCAGAACGAGAGGCTGAGGCTTTAAAGCGTCGGCAGCAGGAAGTGGAGGAACGACAGAGGTTCCTGGAAGATGAGAGAAAAAAGAGAAAGCAATTCCAAGAAATGGGAAGAAAAATGCTAGGTATATTTCCCCCCCCCCCCCCTTGGGTGTTGTATAATTTATCAACATGTTGTATGTATGCTCGGAGTTTGTTTCTGTGATCCTGTATTAATTTTGTGGAAATCTTATTATCTACCCTACTTGCAGAAGACCCCCAGGAGAGAGAGCGGCGTGAGCGCAGGGAACGCATGGAACGAGAGACCAATGGCAATGAAGATGAGGAAGGGCGGCAAAAAATCCGTGAGGAGAAAGACAAGACCAAGGAGCTGCATGCCATCAAAGTAATGCTTGCTGACTTGGGCAATTGCAGCCATTGTTCAAAGGGGAATAGGGTTCAATAGAATATCTTTAAATTCAAGATGGTTCTGAGCAGTTCTTTCAACTGTTTCCTGACTCTTGGCTTCTAAAGCCCATTCTTCTTATATGTACTGTATATGAGTATGTCATATACATATAGAAGAATTAGGTCATTCTTATATGTACTGTATATGAGTCCAAGATAAAACACAGCTTAAAGATAGCAATAGCACTTAGACTTATATTCTGCTTTATGGTGCTTTACAGCTCTTCTCTAAGCGGTTTACAGAGTCAGCCTATTGCCCCCAACAATCTGGGTCCTCAATTTTATCCACCTTGGAAGGATGGAAGGCTGAGTCAGCCTTGAGCCTGGTGGGATTTGAACTGCCAAACTGCAGGCAGCTGACAGTCAGCAGAAGTAGCCTGCAGTACTACACTCTAACCACTGTGCCACCGAGGCGCTAAATGAACAAAGCTGTTTGATGGTGAAACCTATTGATAAAACGGTTTGAATTGTGAATCAGGAAATCTCGATTTTGCACACCTGCTACTAGGTGTCCCAAAGATGCTTCTCAAAGACAACTGAACTTTCTTCGTTTGTTTTTTTTCTTGAAGATGTTTGGCTTCTCATCCAAGAAGCTGCTTCAGTTCTGACTAAATGGTAGGGAACGGAAGGATTGCATGTAAATCTTTCCATTCTAAACACACACACACACACACCCGGCTCCCCAATTCAGACAAAATTGAAGAAGCTTCTTGGAGAAACAAAATATCTTCAAGGAAACAAATAAAAGCCAGTTGCCTTTTTAAAAAGCAGCTTTGGGACAACTGTGACCTTGGTGACGGAGAACCTGCATAGATATTCTGTCACTAGGTGGCCTTATTCAGGTTTATTATGTTTTAATTTCCAACCATCACCTATTGGCAGTATACAAAACAGAAATGAACATGTTTGATCCTGTAAGCGATATTATTCATAGAGAAAATAGTATAGGATCAAAATGGAATGTTACAATTTTTCATTTCTGCCAGGAGCGATATTTGGGTGGGATCAAGAAGAGGAGGCGTACTCGACATTTGAATGATCGCAAATTTGTCTTTGAATGGGATGCTTCAGAAGATACTTCCATTGACTACAATCCTTTGTGAGTATTTCTTCAAGGAGAGCCTTGGTATGGTATGCTGCTTCATAATCCAGATTGGCCTCAGCTCAGCTGTGAGTGGGGAAGTGTTTATGCCGGCTTTTCTTTCTTCTGGGAAGAATGCAATGAAGGGAAACGTGGAAAAGCATTCTGGTGCGATGCAAAAGAACAAGGACAGTCTGATCTCTGAGGAAGGGATGGATAAGAAAGTCTTCAGGATTTAGATTTATCAGTTGGTTTGCAAAGAGTTTCCCATTTATATAAATTGTGCAAGGTTAAGTAGTCGTTGGAAAATTGCTTCATTTGTGTACTTGAGACTGCAAGCCACTTGCATTTAATTGCTAATCTTATATCCAAACCCAGATGCACATGTCCCTCCCACGTACCCAAAGAAGCTGGGAGGAGCATATACATAAACAAAAAGGGGCAGAGCTCCTGCAGTAGAACCAGCCAGGTTGTCAGATTTGACAAGCTCAAAAGACTTGGAGGTTGAAGCTCAAGATGTTCCCCAACTCATCTCACTTGGCTCTGCCCAGTTGGCACTCAAAATATGCATGAGGCCCGGATAAGATAAATAGTATGCAGAAGAGACAGCACAAAGTTAAATTTACTGTGAGACAGCTTGGTAGAGATTCTAGTGGCAAATTGGCCTTTGTACAGTATGTGCAGAGAAGTCATCTGGCCACCAAAAGGGAGCATTGTTCGTCATCGAAGCTGCCTATATATTTTATGTAGCTCAGGGATGAATTTTGTTCCACCGTTTAATCAAAACTTCAGATTACAAAGATACTGGACTAAAATCCACACATGGTTGGAAAAGATGATAAAGCAGCACATAGACTTCAAACCAGAAATATTTTTGCTGGGAATTATGCCGGAAATATATAACAAAGAACTGAAATATCTGATTGTAAACGTTTTAACAGCAGCAAGAATTGTATTTGCTAAGAATTGGAAAAATGAAAAAACACCTACAGTATGCAGGAGGAGGTTATTAAGAAAATTATGGACTGTGCAGCAATGAGTAAATTGACATTTGAAATCAGAGCACAAGAGGATAAGCAATTTTAGAAAGTATGGGATTTATGTTACCATTGGTTAGATGAAAAGATATAGCTATTGAAATACGTTAATTTTCTTATAAATAAGACCATAAGGATATAGATTGTAAATATAAAAATATATAACCATTGGTTGAACACAGAATTTTAAATATTGAGAATTATCTCGTATAAAATGATGGAATAAATAGATTAGTCAAAAGTATATTAATAAATTGGTGAGATATGAACATATAAAGCAAAGACTATGAAAGAATGGCACAAAAAAATTTTCTGTAACCAACTGACACACTAAGCATAGAATGGGATGATGTTTTTTAGGTTTATATGTTGTTATGTTTTATATGTTTTTGTATGTTTGTTTAAAAAATAAAAAACTTTATAAAAAGTTTTAAAAAAACTTCAGATTAGAGGTTCCCAACTTTCTGAAAACTTCTAAAAGAGCAAGAACTTGTATGTTATGACACATCGTGATTTGTTGATATGTTCTTCAACAGATACAAAGAACGACACCAGGTTCAGTTGTTGGGGCGTGGTTTCATTGCTGGCATTGACTTGAAACAGCAGAAACGGGAACAGTCCCGTTTCTATGGAGACCTGATGGAGAAGCGGCGAACATTGGAAGAGAAGGAACAAGAAGAGTAGGTATCACATTGGGTTGGTGAAAGATGTTGGGAATTGAAAGGATAAAGACAAGAATCCTCACTATATGAGTGATATTGGCTCATGTTTCAGCACTTTCATTAAATCCTGGTGGAGGTGGTAAATGCACAATGGAGGTGGTAAATGCACTGTAGTACAACATTTCCCCAAATATTACAGTAGCAGTAAGTGGTGGTGAAGTTACTTAGTATTTAAAAAATAGTAGAACTTGGGCTAAGGGAGAAAATTGGGAAGATCAAACAACCAGAATTTCTTTTTCTGCTACAGTTTTGCAAAAAAAAATTAAAACCCCCTCCCATTCATATAAGACGCTTAGAGAAAATTGTTAATGGGAATTTTATGGATTTTGTCATATATTGTATGCTGTATTGGCAACCAAATCCTAGAGTTCTGGGAATAGCCCTAACTATAGGAAATTTTCTCCATAAGTATTTTTGTATTTTTGCATTCTTCTGCTTTTGCATTTATTGGTTTGGTTTGCAATAATTTTGCCTGATTTCTTGATTCAACATCCTTGTTTGCCAGGGCACGTTTGCGCAAGCTACGTAAAAAGGAGGCTAAGCAGCGATGGGATGACCGGCACTGGTCTCAAAAGAAACTTGATGAAATGACGGACAGGGACTGGCGTATCTTCCGTGAAGATTACAGCATCACCACCAAGGGAGGCAAGATTCCAAATCCCATTCGTTCCTGGAAAGACTCCTCATTGCCTCCTCACATCTTGGAGGTTATTGACAAATGTGGCTATAAGGTGAGAGACTATTCAGTTCGTGAGGCTGACAGGGTTCTTTGCTTTATTATAATGATGTTAATTTAAAACTAGAATTTGCATAGTCAGCTTCCAGTAATTTAGCCTTACAGATGGACATTGAATCCAAGGCACTTAATTCAGAAGTAGGATAGTAGTAGTGGTGGTGGTGGCGGCAGCCACAATCAGACATTGTATTTCCTGGATTCTGTTGATAGTGCCTTGAACTTGAATGATCTCTTCTAAAAAGGTCAAATGTATCTTGACGACTCTTTCTTGTTTCGCCCAGGAACCTACTCCTATCCAGCGTCAAGCCATCCCTATTGGTTTGCAGAATCGTGATATCATTGGTGTAGCAGAGACCGGTAGTGGTAAAACAGCTGCCTTCCTTATTCCACTTCTGGTTTGGATCACCACTCTGCCTAAGATTGATAGGTGAGAGAGTTGGGGCGTCTTTATAAAGGAGGAGGAGCAAAATCACTCAAGGAGGTTGGAGATTGGGCAAACAGTAAATATTAAGGGGTTGATAGCAGAAGTGAAATTCAGCAGGTTCTAGCAGGCTTGCTAGAACCGGTAGTAAATTTTCTAAGCAGTTTGGAGAACCAGCTGTTAGAAGAAATCTCCTTTTGGGTTTTTTTTCACTTTACAGAGTTAATCCTGTAAGGAAGGCAGAAAAAAACCATTCTGGTGTTGTTTCTAGCCTAATCTTTATTGCCCTGCTCACAGAAACTGCCCACCCAGTCATATGAGCCCCCCCCAGCCACACCCACCAAACCATGCCCACAGAACCGGTAGTAAAAAATTTGAATTCCACCACTGGTTGATATTGTCCTGTATATCAAGTACTGACATTAAACAATGTTCTATTGGCCATTCTAGGAAAACTCGTTTCCTTGAATTGGTAGCTCTGTGTTGTGGCAAAATAGAGAATTGCACTAAGGGATTCAGCGCTGTAAAAATGTTTTGTGTAGGAATGAAGCTTTCTCCACAATCAAGTGACACTTTCCAGATGATAGCATAGAATGTGCAGGTGCAGGAATACAGTCACAATTTGATATAGAAGTTAAGATTTGATCAGTCAAAAGGTTAATCTAATCCAGCATTACGGTTGCCAATAGAAATCAGCAAGATGCTTTGAGGAAGCTCACAAACAAGGCATGTTAGATATAAGCCAAATTGCGGTTCATAAATAATCTCCTCCTTTCCCCTCCTCCCCTTTCACTGCAGCGATCTTATTCCTCTTTTATGTGGTTCACCAACTGGACACCATCTGGATATATAGACTTTCATACATTTGGCAGAAGCCGATTGGACATTGGAACAATCTATATAAAAAACTGCACAACTCCATTCAACAATTGCTACTAGATACAGTAGATTAGAAATAATCTGGTCCAATGGGAGACCATTAAATTTGATAATCCAGTACCTTAGGAAATCCTTTGTTAAAGTAGATGTGAAAATGACAAGAAACGTGTTTTAATATGTTTCAAGATGATTCCACTGGATCTAGATTGCAAAGACATTAATCTAGGTTAAAAAAAATGCTTAAGTTTTTCACAGTTCAGTTGGCCTTACCGTTCAGCTTGCCCTTTTTCTCCATTGCAGGATCGAGGAATCAGATCAAGGTCCTTATGCTATCATCTTAGCTCCCACTCGTGAGTTGGCTCAGCAAATTGAGGAAGAAACCATTAAGTTTGGAAAGCCCCTGGGCATCCGCACCGTGGCTGTTATTGGTGGCATCTCACGTGAGGACCAAGGCTTCCGCCTCCGCATGGGTTGCGAGGTGCGATTGAAATAAAATAATTCATCACATTTCCTGGTCACAAATGCTTGCCTTGTAGATTGGCAAAATGAACCCTATAAAAGACAGATGGCAACTATGCATAGTTTAACATGGTAATCCCTTCACTCCACAGCCTGGCTTAATGTCCTGAGTAGACCAAACTCTGAGAAGTATTTTGCTTCCAGAACTTGCTGGAGGAGGGAAGGGAAGGATTGAATTTGGCCTTGAGTGTCATGGTAGACACAAGTACCTTTATCCCTTTGCATTCCAGATTGTGATTGCCACACCTGGCCGATTGATTGATGTGTTGGAGAATCGCTACCTGGTGCTGAGCCGTTGCACCTATGTGGTATTGGATGAGGCCGACCGTATGATTGACATGGGTTTTGAACCTGATGTGCAAAAGATTCTGGAGCACATGCCTGTTACTAACCAGAAACCAGATACCGATGAGGCTGAGGACCCAGAGAAGATGCTGGCCAACTTTGAATCGGGCAAGCATAAATACCGACAGGTTGGTGGCACTTAAATGTCTTGTTATTTATAGTTTTTTTTTTTTTTTTTTTAAAGCAGTTTAAACTCAGTTTTATCTTTTGACTCAGAATTCCGCCTCTTGATCTCACATGGTCAGCTTTCAAATGTAAATGAAAGTTACCCATGATTAAAAGAAGTTTTCTTCTGGCTGGGAGTTGAGTGGTCATGGCAATTATGGAAAACAAATTGTAATTGCATTTTATGATGCTTAGGAAGCTTTGTTCACTTGAGAATTCAGATGTTTTAGTACAAAGGAAAAAGGCTTTCTCAATAGGGAAAAAAAGCTCAAAAGTGGTTTGGTGGGTTTTTTTAGAAAAGGTTTTCTGTGGAATAAGCGGAAGAAAAGTACTACCAAGCAAGAATCTTTGTGTGTATTATTTCTTTCTCTCTGTGTCTGTTTCCATGATAGACTGTGATGTTCACAGCAACCATGCCACCTGCCGTGGAACGTCTGGCACGCAGTTACTTGCGCCGGCCAGCTGTGGTTTATATTGGCTCAGCTGGCAAACCACATGAGCGTGTGGAGCAAAAGGTCTTCCTTATGTCAGAATCAGAGAAGAGGTAAGTATTAGTATTAAGTTTGGAAATTTGAGATTTGTTTAAAGACATACATTTTCCAGAAATTTTGTAAGTAAAACAACCAAATTTTGTTCGGTTTCTTTTTTTTTTCCCTAAGAAAAAAATAGGACTTTGGGAAAAATTGAAATATGTCCAACATTGATTTCTGCCACCCTTTATTAAACTAAACTTGCTTTCCTGTTTTAAGAACTTAAACTGCATTAGCAGTAGTCCTTGCTGAACAACCACAATTGGGGCCAGAATCTCAGTGATTGAGCAAAATGATTGTTAAGCGAGATACCCCCCATGACTACTTTGTTCAATGACCGCAAATCCTGGCACTTCCCAGTTTTGGTCATTAAGCCATCTCCTGGGTCATTAAATGGATAGTACAAAAGAGCTGCCTGCTAAAGGGTTTCAGATCCACGTGGAGGTGAAATCCACTTAGCAAGCAGCCCTTATGCTCTCAAACATTCCTGCAGCCTGCTGAACGATTTCAGTTTGTGCACGGTGGGGAAATCCTTCAGTGAGCTACAGGAACGGAGATGAAATTTTCAGGATTTCAGCTCAGTTCCTGCAATCCCAGAAGGATTTCCCCTTCTCCTCCTTCCCTCTGTGTGCAATCTTCCTTACCATTGAGTTTCTGGGGAAGCTGGCAGAGAAGATTGCAGATGGTGGTCACAAGATCATGGGGCGCTTGGCCACCAATTATAAATGCGAGTAGCTTGGTAAGCATTGAGATCATCGTCACATGACCGCGAGGGGTATGCGCGCGCAATATTTTGCAACAGTGAGAAGTGCTTTAGAGACCCCAAGGCACTCTTTCTGAAGCCATCTTTCATTCAAATATTCGTTAAGAGAGTTTTAGCTGTATTGATATTTGGTGTACTCATACACTTACAATTTGTATATTTATTCAATATAAAGCTAATTAATTAGGACACTTACTGCATTTACTAGTCAAGTCTACTTAAAATGTTTTTAAAAATTAATTGGCATCCTCTGCGGGCTGGTCCAGAGGACCCCCACTGATCTCAAGTTCAACAGTAGACACGTCCATAAGCATTGTACCTTCTTCAGTAAAAATTCCCGTGTCCTGCCCCCAAATGGGGCAGAAATGCATCTTTCTCGTTCATTGGAGAGCTGTCCTGTGCTGCTTATCCTTTGCTTACCTGTCATGCATTGATTTGGTATTTTAGATAAAAAAAATCTCCCCATGACAAATTAAAACGTTTTGAAGAAGTAACATGTAGCAACAGGAGAGTACTTTGTCGTTAATTGCCTTAGGGCAGGGGTGGGCAATTATGGCTCCTTCATGACTCGTGGACTTCAACTCCCAGAATTCCTGAGCCAGCATGGC
>JAEANM010006402.1:4239-18625 GCA_017656035.1 Myanophis thanlyinensis | reverse complement strand
TTGGTTTGTGTATTTTACCACACCATTCTCACAACGTTCCGCTGTGTACTCGTTCTCCAAATGGAGGACCATCCTTAACAGAGTTCTTAAATGAAGTGCTGAATAAAAGATATGTAATCTATTTTCTGGCCCTATGTCTGCAAAATTCTTTTCCCTTTAATAGTCAGGGAGCAACAGAATCTCGGCAGGGAATACAATAGAGAATTTGGTGTTTTTTTCTTCTTCTCACGATAGCAAGACAGAAGCTTTCCCACCATATTTTTAAAAAAAAGTCACAAGTAAACTAGCAGAGGGCATGGCCAAACTGGAATTTAGGGCAATGGCCTTTACCTGGAATGAACCAATTTTAAAATTTCCATGATTGTATCATTACGTGGATGATGAGAATCTCCAGGGATGAGTGCACTTCAATGTAGAAATAATGAACAACCTCTCCCTATTAGTCATGGCACCTTTCCCTCCTTTTTCACGGTACAGAATAGATATTTTTCATGAAGTTTGCAAATTAAGATACAGTTCTTATTCGCCTAGTGTTGCTAACATGTTCTTTTGTCTAGCAGTTTATTAAATAAACTTATCCTTTTGTTTGTTTTAAATGTCAACTGCTGTTTAAAAACAGTAAAGCCACCTCAAAACCTTGGGAAGATGCAGATGCAATAAGAAAAGAGAAGAACGCAATGGACTTTGTGTGTGTTTAGTTTATTACCTACAACACAGAAATGTATAGCAAAGAACAAAACCATGTAGGTACAGTGTCATGAGCAGATAATGATCAGAGTGTCCGAAAATCCCAACCTCTTTTGCTCCTTAACAGATTCTTTGGGTCTCAGACTAAAAGAAGCCACCTCCCTATAATTAAATTGTTTCAGAAACAGCCCTGGTGAACAAAACTATAGTTCTATTGATCACCAGGGCTGTTTCTGGAGCAATTTAGCTATGGGGAGGTAGTGTGAGACTCAAAGGGTTGACTAAAGGATGTGAAGTCTGTATTTGGATTCCTTTGCTCTCCTTTTCAAAGAAATGGTTGGCTGGAGCTTGCATTTGCTTATCAAGTTAATCAGAACACATAGCCTCATTTTCTGGATCCAGATGTAATTTTCTTTTTTTCTATCCAACTACAACAGTATGGAAGTCTATGCCTGTACTGCATATTATACCACAATGCTCCAGTAAGTAAGTGTTAGTTATCTTGGTACAAGATTGGTCTTTGTAAAACTGGCACCACTCTGTAGCTTGTTTTGAAGTGAGGCTTTCTCACTTCACCTTTCTTTGAATTGTATCTATTTTCTTACTGTGACTATTACCCTTCATCTTATTAGCATAAGATCTCCCTTTATTTATTTATTTGTTCTGAAGAAAAATACATTTTTATCTGAAAGACAGAATCAGACAGCTCTGCTTTAAAAGGGAAAATATTTCAGGCACACGGGCATTTTCCAATGGAATATTCTGCGTGGGATTCCTGAAGCCTCAATTTCACTGTATTTTCTTGTTTCGCCTTTCAAATTATTGGTCACTGTACTGGACACCATGTGGCAAAAGGTATTAATGTGTATTTCACAAGCACTGCTGTCATCCCTTATTGGGTAAGATTTGTAAAGATAGGCTGTGCATATACACAGTGAAATATAAGTTATTCTTCAGAAATTCCAGAATTTGGATAAAGTTGGTTGATCTAGGACAGGGGTGTGGCCACATCAGAGCTGTGGTTGACCTCGGGGGGGGGGGGTGAGCAGATGGGTGTGGCCGATTGGGTGGATGTGACCAACTGGGTGGGCATGGCCAACTGGGTGGGCATGGCCAGCTTGATGCCACTCCCCAAACTGCTGGCACAATGTTTCCTCATTGCACTGGGTAGACCAGGCCGAAGCCATATTGGGTAAACTGGGCTGAAGCCACATTGTGTAGACTGGGCTAAAGTTGCATTGTGTAGACTGGGCCAAAGTCGCATTGGGTAGAATGGGGTGAAGCTGCATTGGATAGACCAAGCCAAAGCTGCATTGGGTAGACCAAGTTGAAGTTGCATTGGGTAGACTGGGCCGAAGCTACATTGGGTAGTCCAGGCCAAAGCCTCATTGGGTAGACTGGACTGAAGCCACAGTGTGTAGACTGGATTGAAGCTGCATTGGGTAGACTAGGCTGAAGCAATGCAGGCCAGCCCCTTAATTTTCCAGAACGGCCCTGTGGGCCAGATCCAACCACATGGCAGGCTGGATGCAGCCCATGGGCTTTGAGTTTGACACCCCTGATCTAGGAGGTCTTCTTTGTGATTTGACACATTCTGTCACTGGCAAGCTAGCAAACTCACTAGGAGGTTGAGTTTTCTGAGAAGTTACCTTGCTTGCTGCCACACAATGACTATATTTCGATGACATGTTAACTCACCCAGGAAAGCCTTCTCTAGCAAGTCTTGTTAAATGTGATGTCCTTTCCTTTTTATTCCTTTCTAAAGGATGCAGATTCCTTCAAAGCTTACACTTCCATCTTTTATGATATGTAGCTTCTTAGATTATCTAAATTTAGCAAATTGAAATAAGCTGGGCTCTGCTCAAGTTTGAACACGCCACCTCCAAACCATGGTTTATGAAATTGATACATGAGACTGATTTTTTTAAAAATCAAATTAATTCCAAGTCTGGATTAATGCAGAATTGCAAGCTATGGTTACAGTCATTAAAAGCAGAAAGAGACATTTCTAAACTACTTCTCAGATGTTCAGTGGAAGAGATTGTGAAAAAGGGAAACTGGAGAGTGTTCATTTTCATGTCAATGAGAATGCATGTCATTATTTACCAAGCTAGCAAAGAGTGACATGACTTTGATTTCTTTAGTTAGCTTTACTCATATCTGTAAACATTTAGAAAACACCAAGATTAACATCAGACTAACAATCAAGAAGCAAACAATACTCCAATCAAGGAGCTGGCAAGCAAGCTAATAGCAAACAGCCCAACCAAAGAAACTCTAAGACCATTCCCACCACCAACTAGAAGCCACTAGAATATAAAACGAGAGCAAACCCCATTCCCTACTACAACTGAAGATGCTACCTCCTTTGGGTAATGAAACATCTACCAAAAAAATTAACCAATATTGGAGAGCACCAAGAATCCCCTCATTTCAACCCTGTGCTACAAATATTTTCATCTATCAAATCTAGATAAGTTGTTCCTTTCCATCATTTGTGAAACTGTCAGATAGTGTTCTGTCTACTTTCCTTTCTGCAATTTTACTTTTTATTAATGGACCATTTGCAGACAGTAGAGCACTTTTCACTTCGACATTTGGTTTTACTCTCAGAGGAAATGGATATTTTAGATCCAGCTGGTTTGCATGGACTGGAGCCTCCGGCCTTCTCACAGCATTCCTTTCCTTGTTTTGCTACACTCTGAGAACTGCATGGGGAGTTGGTCACAGCTGGAAACAAAACACACCGAATGGTTATTCCTGAAACACCTTTTTGGGGAAAAAAACCCCAAAACAAATAAACAGGCAACTTAGTACTTACAGATACTGATGGAATTTGAAGAATCTCTGGATATCCTGTGGAGGGGACAAAAACACTCACTTGTTTTTTCTTGTTGATCTTCTGGGCCTACGAAAGGCTGTTTTAAGTTTATCATCTTCATTCTTTCCTCAAGAATGAATCCACAGCAATTATACCCATTTACGCAGAATACGAAAAGCATTACTCCATGTTTCATCATCTCTTTCAGAAATACCTTTGTTTAAAATGCTATTTGAAAGATTTTTAAAAATATCTCCATATTGTACTGTTACATCTGTTCAAAGTAACTGGAGTTTGGGCCATATAATGCTCGGTGACAGGGATACTATAAAGCTTGATCTAGAATGAATTAAATGAAAAAAATAAATAAATCGACATAGGAGACTCACCTCTCTTCTTCTCCCTCCAACAAGCATCTGTAAGCTGCAATCTCAATATCAAGAACTATCTTCACATTCAGGACTTCCTGGTAGTCACGTACTAGGCTGGCCAGTTCATCCTTGCCATTTTGAAGGGCCTTCACCAGCTCAGCATATTTCTGTTGACCTTCTTTGGAGGCTTGCTCACCTCCTTTGGTTGCCTCACAAATTGTCTTCTTGAGCTCTTCATTCTGTAAAAGTGATAGGATTGGATAGGCTATCGCCTATCTCTTAGTGCCACACAACCAGTGTGCAGCTCTTCAACAAATGTATCTGGAAATGTAGGGCTTGTATCCTTCAAAAACATGGGTTAGAATCTTTGCTTCATTCATTCAAGGAAAGAATAATAAAATCCATTCAACTATTTGTCATTGCACCTAATAATACAGGCTTTATGCTCCAACATGTTATCTTCTTTTTTCCCTAGGAAACCCAATAGAGAAAATGTAACTTTTGGGGCAACCTAGCCAATCTTGTCCCAGAGCTGGACATTAATCAGCATTGAATATTCCAGAAGGGAGATGATTAGGGAAACACATAAGTGAAGATTGTAGGCTGCAAACTGGACTGGGGGAGAAATTGAAAACCATCCAGAGAAAAAAGTCATGGCAAACCAGTTGTGTAATCTTGCCAAGAAAACCATATGCTTATGTCCATGCGAGCATTAAGGACTGAACTCAAGACTTGAAAGCATCTTTATCAGAACAATAGTTATTGGTAGCATGGGCTAATACAGGTCTTGCATATGCTACTGTACAATTTCCTCCAGCAACATACAGTAGAAACAAACCCCACCATACTTTAAGCATACAGATATCAATATCTTTATACCAACTGCATACTGAAAACAGGAATGTAAATATGCTGTAATCAGGATGTTGGGAATTATTATACCTTTGGAGCATAAATATCCTATGGTATGTAAAAATATTTGTGTACAGAATATTACATGCACATGCAAACAAAAATCAAGAAAATTCAATTTTTCCCTCTAAAAGTAAATTTTTAAAAATGATTTAAATTTGTTAACATTTTCTTATCATGAAAAATGCTATCAATTTTAGGTCTGTTTGCAAAAAAGAAGAGATTCAAATTCTTCTAATCTGGCTTCATATCTTCTTAATGTGTCACAACTAGTGTTTATAATGCCCTTGCCTCACTTAATTAGTGAAACAAATTCAGATTTTGGAACTAAAAATAGCTTCTTTACACAAATAAGCTTCTGTACACAAAAAGGCACCTTACATATATGCTGTAGTACTCATGCATAAATTATTCTGTTGCTAATTTGAAGTTTGAATTATTCTACAAATCCCCTCCCCCCCCCCTCCCCCCCAGTTGTCTATAATTTGCATTGCACCAGTCTTACCTCCTTCTGCAAGTTCTGAATTTCACACTGGACTTTTTCAACTTGTTTGGTAAGTTCTGAAATCTGCTGTTCTCGATTCTTCAGATCCCATTTGCAACTAGACCTCTTACTTTGAGCCTCTTCATACTAAGGGTGTCAAAGCAGAGCTTTCTTTAAAAGTATCACAATCGTATGTTTACATTATAGCTTTCCCATGCTAATCATATTCAAAGTGGCTCACAACATAGGAAATATTGCAAGGCAGTCTGCTAACAAAGCAATTGTTTTTGGTAGTGGTGGGGAACATTTATGAATGCAAAGCAAGATTATGCAACCTGCTAAAATTTATATTTTTAAGGGATTTTTTTTTTAAAATAGTCCAAATCATTGCAAAAATATCAAACTTATCTAATATTAATAATTGTCTGGAGAATTCGGACGATCTCAGGTTGTCCTCATTAGCAGTCTTTGAGTCTAGTTTGCCTTTTTCTGCCAGTTGAAGATGAGACAGAAGGAAGAACAGGTGTCAGTTTTTTAAGGATTAATGACTACACGGCAGCTGGAATCCTACCATTTAGCAGTAGATTGTTGGCAACACTTCTACTGAGTATCTCTTACTGTTAGCCTGGGATGGCTATCAGTCTTACCTAATCCCTTTCTTCCAATAAATTAGTGAGAAAGTAGGCAAGTAGGCAGAATGGAAAGCCGTAACTCGAGAATGCATGGTACACATCTGGTGGTTTACAGGATATTTGCTGACATTATGGCTGCTCTACTGTAACATTTGTTTGAGTGGGTATCAAGAAAGAGCCAAACAGAATAGCAAGAAGATGTTGAAGACTGAGGAAGACATGCCATTGCCGTCTTTTATAACAGAGGATGTTCTCCTATCACTTATATCTGAATAAAATTTGTCTGCTAGTTCAGGAGGGCCTTTGTATATGAAATGAGAAGCAGCCCTATTTCTTACGAGCAGTGTCCCATAAAATGAGAAGGTAGATTGGTAATCAGTCAGCAAGGAAGCCACAAACCTATATAGAGCTATGTTTAAAAGTTAGCAAAAGTACAAGAGAAATAAGCAGGGAACGCTTGTGGCATTTTATATCTGGCAAGTATTATGTTACATATGTATTTTTTATCAGTAGGTCTCTTTAAAAAAAAAAAAATTAAAATTACCAATTTTTGCACTGATGTGAAATACCTTGTTTTGGTAAAATTTATCTGCCTCCGTTTTACTTCTCTGCATAATTTCCTCATACTCTTTTCGGACTATGACTATGATGTTGTCCATGTCAAAGTTTCTGTTGTTGTCCATTTTCACAACCACATCCAAGTCTTGGTCTTGTTTCTCAAGCTGTTCTTTCTCCTAGATGTTGAATCAAATGCACTGTCAGTTCTACAGCCTAGGCCAAGTAGCAGTCATGCGAAGGAAAGAGGATCTCTTCAGTGGATCCCTCCCTATTTACCTTCTTATATACACACTTCAAGAACTTGATTTCTTGGTCCAGGAGACTGACTTTCTTCTCCAGCTCTACATTATTTGAAAAGATATAGTCTACATCCTAAAGAGAGGACACACAGAATGACTCATATTATATTCTTTTTTATAGGAAGACTTCCAAGAAAGGGGAGAATCAGAATTCACTTAAACCAGGGGTGGGCAACTGTGGCCCCTTTATGAGCTGTGGACTTCAAATCCCACAATTCTACAGCCAGCTATGCTAGCTCAGGAATTCTGGGAATTGAAGTCCACAGGTTGTAAAGGGGCCACAGTTGCCCACCCCTGACTTAAACCATTAAAAGGGATCAAAAGTTATTTTAAAAATGTAAATAAATAACAACAACAATCATGTCATGATTTTAAAACCCATTATTTCCAAGTTTCATGTTCCCATATGATGGCCCTTAAACTCATATCTCCCTTTGTGCCAAGGAATTTATTCTATTATTAGCAAAAGCATTAAGTAGAAAATATGTTTTTCTTTTGTTCTTGAATAAAAATACTGTGCCATTGAGGGAACCTTTTCTTCTTTTCAGCTGTTTATTTTAATTAAACATATCATACAAATATTTGGAAAAGGTGGGACAAATGAAATATTTTTAAATACACGCCTAAAATAAGATTTTGGAGACATGAAAGGGTGAGTCCATTTTTAAAAAGTATTGCAATTTTATTTATTTATTTCTGTATTTCTGCAGGTTTTAAAAAAACATTTGGATATGTACTTTTAATTTTATATTTTTAATCTACAATTTCATAATATATTTCCTATCAAAATATAAAATATAATAATATTTGTAATGGTATTTTTTAGTTTCTGTGTTATTGTCACATGCTAAACTTGTTTTATGCTTGATGTATAGAATCAAACCAATTACTTGATCAATGTAAACCTCGATCTATCAGCTTACTACATTGGAAGGTATAGGTGGCTGGTAGAAGGTAGGTGATTTATACAGCATTCTATAACTCACAAAAAGTCTGACCCAGATAAATTAACCAAACTTAATGGGTTGCATAAATGAAGCTATTTGTAATAAGAAATCATTTTTTTTTATTTTGGAAGCAAATGTTTTGCAATCCTAGGACCCACTAAAAGAAGAGAAATGACAGGATCATATGGAATAATGGGAAGAATGTCAAATAAATGTACCACTAAATTGGATAGAAATAGTACTGGATGAATAATTAAAAATCCATCCACAACATTTGCAAAATGACTCTCTTTATTAGCTGAATACTGATTCAATGTATAATTTAGAAGGTTTTATTAATCAGCATAGCTATTTACCAATCACCTATTTTAAACATACTACTCCAAATTCACCATTGCAAAGATGTCATTGCAAGACTATATTGCAATGCTATTATAGAATATATTATATTATCCAAAATGCCTGGCTGATTATTGACACTGAAAATATTCTTTTTTTTTCATTCTTGTTAAACATTGACAAGTTGGATTGCCAGAATTATATTGAAAAATATGATGATGGTAACAGTAATATCTGAGAACCTTCAGAGTTTTTTTTTCAAATGTAACATTTATCTCATTGCTCATTATCTTGATTTTAATTTTTTAAAAACTCACTTCACCAATAGCAATAGCACTTAGACTTATATACCGCTTCACAGTGCTTTTACAGCCCTCTCTTACAGTGTCAGCACATTGCTCCCAACAATCTGGGTCCTCATTTTGCCCACCTCGGAAGGATGGAATGCTGAGTCAACCTTGTGCCAGTGAGATTCGAACTGCCAAATTACAGACAGCCGGCAGACCGCTGAAGTAGCCTGCAGTATTGCATTCTAACCACTGTGCCACCACGGCTCTAAGGAGTTGTTCTGCTTACCTTCCTAAGTTCTATAATCTCTTTCTCTGCTGCAGCATGCTGGTTGACTTTCTCTTCATATCTAGAAGGAAGGGCCATCAAGAATACAATAGAAAGGGAGATGAATCAAACAGTAAACACAAGTGCAGATTTGACACAAAGTTATAGTCTTCACGAAGAAGTGATATTATGGTGGCTCCAAATGTTCCTATATGTATCACTCCCAAAATATATCTGGGAAAGAGGACTGGGAAAATAAGCCTTGTCTGACATATTGGCAAATTATGGACAGAGTAATGGACCCATGCACAAAAAATCTCAGTCTCAGTTATTTCTAGTTAAAAGGAATTATGTAACAGGTGATAGTAAATTGTTCTTTCTGAATATATGGCTATTTGTTTGTTCTCTTAACAATAGTGGAAAAAAAAAAACAATTTAGTGCAATGACTCCCCATTCCAAAATTCCCATACATTTTTCCCAGCTTTGTATATTACTCCATCTTCAAATTCATCCCAAGGCCTGATTGACTCTTGAAATTCAACCAGATGTCATTATTTCTCCTCCATTGCTTAGTGTCAGGACTTACTCGGGCTACCTTAGGACCAAAGGAAAAGGGAGCGCTATCATATGAGAAATCTGTTCGACAAATTCAGATAGAAAAAACAATGATCTCCTTCTCGGAAAGTCACTTCATGCGTTTACTGCATGTGCTACATATCCTGAACACATATAAAACAGGAATTAGGTAGACCAATCTTAGGCAGGCCTGCTCAGCCTCATTATTTTTTGGTGAAGTTTGCTCCCAAGTCAAACAACTTCAATGTCCTAAGAGGCTTAGTGCAGATTTATTAACAAGCACAAAATCTATGACTTTTTAAAAAATCTTCTCTGCATAATTGGAGAGGAACTCACTTGCACTTGCAATCTGCTGTTTGTGCCTTTGTACTTTCACTATCACTTTGCAGTTTCTCCTTCTCATATAGCAGATATTCCAACTCCTTCTTCAGGCTTGCAATGTATTGTTCAAACATGCACTCTAAGCTTTCAGTGGGTGGTTTTGTTTGTTGCTGCAGGAAGGTCCATTTCGTTTCTAGCAGCTGGTTCTTCTGTTCCAGGCATTGCACCTAAAATCCAAGGTGAAATCCATCCACAAATCCATCAGTACATTAAAATAATCCATCAGTCAAAGCTGAAGTTCTGTTTCATAGGATGCTTTGAAATTCAAACACCATTTTAGCAATCTAACAAAGGTGTTGAATGCATTATTGGACTGACAAAGGGAATGCAAATGGAAGCCAAAGCCAAAATAGGAGTAATCTAGAAGGTAGAATGTGTATTAGAAAAGACTGAAAGAAACAGAGTTGCTCAATGTAAATTAAATTATGGCAGGAATATGCCCCAGCAATTGTTCTCAAGGCTTCAGACTTGAATATTAAGTAGCCCAATAAAGTTACTGGCTCATTTACAAAATACTTAATAGATCACAATTATTATTATTATTAGAAGTTGGCTCAGCTTGTTTTTTTTCCCCATAGGAATAATTATTCAACACATGCAACCAAGCTATGGACTTTTTCAGGTACACTTAAAAAAATGTCAGGAAAAGAGGAAGAATAAATATTCATTCCCATTTCAAAGTAGTTATGAGAGATTATGTAAAACTTGGAGTTTAGCAGTTCAACTCAAGTGAGCACTATATTGGGTGTGGAAGATAGCCAAAAATAGCAATGAGCATTACAGAACAATATTTGGACAAAAATAATACTATGTTGGCAGAATAAGACTTCTTAGTGCAGCAGTCATCTCAAATGGTAAAAACATAGGGTCAACCTAAAAATGGTACCAAATTTTACAAGCAGTCCTAGTGCCATCAGTAGCCCAGTATGGTAAGGAACTTTAAACCTTCAGATTTGAAAGTCTCACCTTATCAATGAAACCAGCAAATTTGCTGTTAAGGGACTTCAATTGCTCCATCTCTTTGCATTTCACTTTCTGGATCTCAGGGGAGATATTGACATGGAAAGGCTCCAACAGCTTGGGATCAACATGTACTCCCTGGATGCTGTATCTCCTTGTTACTCCCTGGATTCCACTTCCACAGCTGCCACTTTTGTGATCTCCACACAGGGATAAAGTTGTCCTTTCTCCAAAGTGGGACATTTTCCTGCTGCTCCTGGAGCCAGAATGTTGCCAGGAACTTGAGCTGCTTGTACCACAGTGGGTAAAAGGGCTTTGTGCATTTCGTTGGCTGCCTGCTGAAATCTGACGGCTCATGTTGCTGATGGAAAGGCCTGTAGAGAAGAAGAGTAAAGCTCTAGATATTAGACACCTCCAATGGAGACTTTTACATTGGCCTCTCTTTTATGTGTTTGAGGATTTAGGCTTGGTTGCATGAGAAGATGAGGATTCATTGTGGTTGAAATGCCTGACAGAAAAATATGATCTTCAAGAAGCTAGACTACTGATAAACCAGATAATAAAGGTTGAAATAAAAAAATTGCATGACTTGCAAACATGATGAGAGGATATTGCTTAATTAATTTCCTTTCTAACCCTAATTAGAGTCTAGTTCAAATCATTCTCAAAAGGTCTTCATAAACTGATGATAATATCTGTGGCTCTTTTTATATTGTGATGGGAGAGAATACTTCTGTGTATAATGCTATTAGATCAAAGGTATGGATCAAATTGTTGAGGAACTAAAAATAATCCATGAAAAAGATATCTAGGTCAAAATGGAAGTCCAAAGCAAGATAATAATTATCCAGTAGCAGTCAGTAATTTTAAGATTTGTCAGGCCCTTTTACCAAAAACTTCTCTTCTCGTGTGTTGCATTGTGCAGCTGTTTTGAGTCCACCAATATAGCTCCCTCAGATAACTATGGAAGGAATGAAACTTTCATGCATGCAAACACCCAAATGTTAAATACAGCTATGAGATAATGTAGATGCTCATCATACACACGCACTGCTATCAATGTATAACAACAAACCTTAATCAGAAAAATGGACAGATACAGTAGATAAGGATGAAGTAGTGTAGTAAGAGTTACATGGGGACCAAGGACATTCTAATGTTCACTCTCTCCTTTAAGTACAAGACTACAATATTCATCTTAACCCATATTTCATACTTACTTTCAGAATTTCTTTCATCAACTTTTAAAATACCTTTTTAGTTTGAATCCATGATAGTCGACAGTCTCTTGAGTTACTTTTGTAAGGCTGAGAGAAGCTAGGTCGAGGCCAGGTTTTAGGAAAGTGACCCACCTCAACCAGAGTGGGTTTGAAGAATGTACAAAGAATTACAGTAGATTTATCAACAGCAACAAGCATGATAAAACAATCAGCAATCAAGAAACATTCAGTGAACAAAAAAACCAATTGAATGCCTTTTAAATCAATATTTTCTGCAAGATTTCAGCTCTACTAAAAGAACCACACACCCTTTGGTTTAGAATTACATTTGTTTGAAAAAGTTGGCTAAGCACGTGCAAATCATCATATATTCTGGACTTGAATCCTATCAAGTTGATTCTTATGAAATATGTCATAATAGTCTATGACATACAGTCACTAGGATTTACTGAAGACAAGCAATAGCAATTCTATTAAACACAGAAAGTCTCTATAACTAGCAAGTGAGGATGAGAGAGAAATTCCTATGCATTCAGTTTGTGCTGTTTGCACTTCTAGGCCTGCCAATAGCAAATAGTTGGAGGAAATATTTACCGTATCTTTCAGTGTATAAGGCGCACTCCCCCGCCCAAATGTGGGTGAAAATTGTGGTGTGTCTTATACACCGAATATAGCAGTTTTTGGCTTCCCGAGCCCCCACCCATGCATTCCATTTTCATCAAAAATGGACTGGTTTGGTCTCCCCTCCCCCACGCATCTTGTATTACCTCTCCCCAGCCCCCACAGGCATTTTGAAGGCCTCAGAAGCCTCCATGTGGCTCGTTTTTGCCAAAAAACTGGGCATTTTTTTTTTTGTTGCAAAAACAAGGCACGGAGGATTCTGGAAGACTGCAAAATGTCTCTGGGGGCTGGGGAGAGGTAATACAAGATGCATGGAGGCCAAAAACTTTTTTTAACTTCCTCTTCCAAAATTTAGGTGCGTCTTATACTCCGCCGCGTTTTACAATCTGAAAAATATGGTAATTCCAGTTTGAGTTAGTAAAAGGACAGCTTGTCTGAATAGCTTCTCATTCCCTGTTTAAGATCAGCTGAGAGATAGGCAGCTGGTTGCTGAGGGGAGACTGCACCAATTTACTCTTTCAATGGTATCCTTCAAATTCCCTGGCTCTCTTGACTTATCTTTTAAGATAATAAAAAAACAAGCAAACAAAAAACAAAACAATTATAGTAACTTGGACTGCTACAAAACAAAGCATTAGCTTCTTGCACGATCTTGGGTTCCATGTAGGATATTTTTTAGCCATTCTTAGAAAATGACTGGGTGCGATCAGTGCTTTGTCTAGAGATGTTAACTACATGTATTGACCAAAACAAAACTACAAGTGGTTTCTTTTTTTTTAAAAAATGTATATACTTGTGTTTGCTATGGCATCCTGGTGTTGATACTTGCTGCATGCTTTGGATTGGGAAGATAAACTGATTTTTCTTAATATTTTCCAGGTCAGGCTTTCAAGCTCTATTTTCTTCTGTGTAAACCATAAGAACTCTAATGTCTTGAATTTTTTCGTCTGTTCCAAGCTTCATCCAAATTTTGCTATATCGGTTTTAAGCTCTATAAATTTACTGTTGACTCTTACATAGTTTCCCAGCTTAGCATACCTGGAGTTATGCATTTCTCATCCTATCCTACAAAATAAATTGAATTGAATTAAATACATTAATACTGGATAATGGACTCATTAGTTCCTTTATGAACTAATCCTGCAAATTACTTTTTAAAAAATTCAGGATAATATATGTAATGTGGTACATTTGGGAGAGCTGTCATGCCAGCACACAAATACTGTAACATTTGATAATTCCTTTGATTCAAGTCCAAAGAGATTCTTTGAGATTTCTCTAAGAAGTTTTCTGAATCATCATTAATTTTCACTACCATCAGTAATTTTCCTTAGTTCCAATGTCTTAGAAATGAATGAATCATCTGTATTAGAATTTACATTCATAGCATACAGTAGCATTTTTCTACAGATAGTCCACACTTACCCAATTGGTATGAAGGTAGAAAAAATAGCTTTAACCCCCGTTCTCATATTTATCAGTATCACAGCATCCCACAGTTATGTGACCATCATTCATGTGCTCTGCAACTAGCTTGCAACAAACAAAGTTAAATAGAGAAGGTGGAGGTTAGATCGTAACCCCCAGTCACATGATGTTTCAATTGGTGACCATGGTACTTAAAACAACACGGTAGTTGATCCCAGTTGTGATCACTGAGCAAGAGCTACCTATATTTTATTAGCATGGTAGGGAGCAGCTGACCCTTTAAATCACAAGCCAGAGGGTGTCACATGACCCCTGAGAGCCAATAAAGGAAAAGGTTTCTGTGAGACATTGGGCAGGATGTGTTTTGAAAGTCCTTTGTGAGAGTTGAATGGAGTCCTTGAGGGAGGCAGTCATCTCAGACAAAAATGGGACAACTTGTCATGGCTAGCTCTCCATGGTAAAATGTAATATTATATTGCCAAAGATCTTAATCAGGGTGTCAAACTGGCAGCCCGCAGACCAAATGCATCATGTGCAGGCCACGTCCACCCCAGTTCTGCAAAGGCAAAAAAAGTTGTGATATGTCACATGATG
>JAEANM010006401.1:0-18626 GCA_017656035.1 Myanophis thanlyinensis | reverse complement strand
TTCTTTCTACCTTCCTTCCTTCCTTCCACCATGATATTCTTTGTTTGTTTGTTTATTTTAAAAGGGCTTAGGATATATCCTCTAATTTTCCAAAGTAAAATGCTTCTGATGGAGATCAGGCTGTTTCCCAGAGGGAAGGATTTAAGTTACAAGTGAAGTTTTCCAGGCAGCTTTGGTTGCATTGAAATCTAATCTCCTTTTTGGCTCTAAAGACTGTCTCCCTTCCTCACTGTTAGGCCCAGCTATATATGAGCTTTTTCTCTTTCTAGAGTCTGAAGGGAAATGGGCTATTTGCAAAGAATGACCACTTACTATGATCTACATTTTCTGTTTGCATAGAAGTAACCTGATACAGCTTTTCCTGCTGGTGTTTGCCTGTTTTGGGGTTGTTGATGCAAGATTTTAATGATTGTGTCTCCTTATCTGTGCAATTACATGGTCTGAAAGACTAGGCTGTCAGCAACATCCTTGGTCCCAAGTATTCTCTGGCTCCAGGATTTATACCTGCTAATGTTTGTGGGGGATAGGGGAGGGTAGCATCCAACTAGAGGATAGCTAAAGCATGTTGCTATGCTAGAGTCATATAATTAAATTATTGGTAATTTGTAATAAAAAGAACACTATTTTCTTCTTTGAGATTCAGTTGTTTGAAAAAAAAAGCTATCAAATTTCTTCAGTCCTTTTTGAAGATTTAAAAAAAAAATAGATATCATAGTATAGATGTATTACCCTTAAATCATTGTATTTCAATAACAGTGATTAGATATGCATTTCTAGGAGATAATGCTTGAAATAAATGGTTGAATAAATCCCTAATAGCTGGATTTCAGGTTTTCATGATATCTAAGAGACAAAAATCAAGATACATTTTGTTATGGACAACCCTCATTCCAAATATTCATTCCACGCAGATGTATCTCTTTGCATTACCCTCCAGCCAATAGCTGCTACTGTAATATCTATCTTGTACTTGACATTACTTCCTGTTATTTTATATATGCCAACAATTCAGATGGACCAAACCTCACCATAAATCTAATCATATTGTTGCTTTAAAACAACAACAACACAATCTGGAAAACTGTTTTTTTTTCCTCCATAAAAATGGTCTTTAGTTTCCAGTGTTTTAAACATTTGCTTTCTTTCCTTGTTTCTTCAAAAAGCTTACAGTAATGAAGTGACATGCAAATTTTTTTTAAAAAAAATCATTAAGGCTTTTCAATGTCCAACCCTTTGATGCATTTTTCATCTTTAGAAGAGCACTTTGTTTTGAATCCCAAAAGCAAAAATCATAAACACAGAAATCTCAGCATTTAAAAAAAACCAAAAACTTGTGACTCCTTTTGGTAATAATCAAATGTTAGCTTTATTTCCCTTGCAAGTATTAATTTATCTCAGGTGGGCACTCTTGTTATTCTAATGAGAAAATTGGTCAACCTTTTATTGTCTATAAAGTTTGTGCTGCCTGTTATTGTTATTCAGGGTTTTGTTAGATAAAGTATCCTAACCAGTCTGTTATTCTTCCTTTGCCTGTCCCCGTATGTGTGCTTTGTGTATAAATACAAGGCAGCCAATCCTTCTTTGCTAAATAGCTTGACTGTTTTTTCTAATCGGGACTAGTTTTTGCAAAGAAGAAATAAAAATAAAAAGACAAAACATCCTTTTGGCGATACATGTAACTCATTTCTTTGCGGATGCTATAGATTTTTCACCAGAAATGCTCTTTTTGCTGTGGGTGTAAGACTTCAAGATGTAACATAATTATTCCTTTGTGTCAGCTTCAGGAAACTCCTGCAGCAGCTGATATGCCACCTCTAGATTAACTAGCAATATATCTTTTCTCTTTTCTTTTTTATTATACCTCTAGGTATCTGCCGAGAACTTCTTCTGTCACACTTTTAAAGTAGCAAGACAGTTGCCCTCTTTGGGAGGGGAGAGGGGGAAATGAGCTGTGCATTTTTTTTTTAAAGAATTTTTGTTTTTGTACTCATCAAAATGTGCTTTTTTCATACTTCACTGGTGTATTAAAGTGTGAAAAACCGAATTTAATTTGAAGTTAACCTAGTACCACTTCTGATATTGATTAGGCCACATGAATAATTGCTGGATAATTGCTGAAATAGCATCTTGTCTTCCAAGTCAGTCCCGAAAATTGATCTACTCAAGAGTTTTTTCTTTTCAGAGTGCTGGACAGGATGGTTATAGCATGCAGGTAAATCCTCGATTTAGAAACAAGTTTTGGGAGTGGAATTTCTGTCATAAAAAGGTGTGGTCACAAAACAAGTCATGCGTCCAGACCTGATTTTAGGACCATTTTTTACCATGGGCCTAAGCAACCCACAGTCATTAAGCAAATTACATGGCGATTAAGCAAAACTGTCTTTGTTTGTTAGAAGCCAGACAGCAAAATCACAAATCACAATCATGTAACCAACACAAGCAGTTGCAGCTGTTGTAAATGGGAAGTGATTTCAAATTGCAATCATGAAAAAATGGGGGTTGTATAGTATGAAAATGGGAATTATGCGACAATTGCAACTTCAAGGATTAGTCATAAGTCACTTTTACAACTTTACAGTAAGTTATGTTTACATCGTAACTTTGAACGGTCATAAGTTGAGGACTACCTGTTACCAATTATAAAAAATAAGGAAAAAGTGTACAGGTGAGTTAAAAACAATAAGGATTTGGGAAATTAGACTCCAGTTTTTTCCCTGTTTTCACTTACATTAAAAATATATTCCGAATTGCAGGATACTACACATACAGTACATGTAATTAACACATACAGTACATGTAGTTCCTTCCTTTTATTAGTGTGGAGTAGCAATGCAAACCATTGCATTAAATAACAAAGGAGAGTTTATTGGTTGTCTCAAAGCAGCTATTGCAGTGTAATTATAGGCAAGCATTCATTTCTCAAAATACTCAGGTCACAGAGGTTACTATTCCTTCATTCGAGGACCAGAAACAGACAATAAATTAACATATTGATTAATATGTCATATAATTAGGCATCTTGCATCAGTGACTCTAGTTCTAAGCATATTCTAAAATAAGGAGCATTGAAATAATTTCTGAACATTATCTTTAGGATCAGACAGAACATCTATTATGACTGTTTTTTCTAATCTTATTAGGCACAAATGTAACGTAGGCTGAATTTGGCCATTTTGAAAGCCAAGCAACAGTAGGATGGATTTGGCACAATTCATATTTTCCCAGCAATTTGAAAAAGAGCAAGTTTGGAACTTACATTGTTGGTTTGACTCTTCTATTCTTTGGCAAAGTAGTGAGTCAAAACAAAAGGTGACCAGGGCAGATTTAACTGTTCACAGCTTTGTAGTTATTTGTTTACATTTGCAAAAATAACTTTTGCTGCCTTAGCTGTAGGCAGCATTTTCAAAGAGCGATGAACATTCACGGAAGTGCACAATGCCTGGTCTCCTGCTGTGCTGTAGAAGGCAGCTTGCTTCTTAGTACAGAGAAGAGCAACGGATATACCGTACATCAGTTTCTAGTCTGGGTGGAGAAGAGTAATAGTTTTGGATAGAAATGTACAAGAGTAATGGAGAAATAGATGCAGCGTGCTCTTGCCGTATTAATGCAGAAGAGCTCCGGTGATGAGGGAAAGCGGCATGGTAATTGGTGTCTAATAACAGATTTAATGAAATAATTAATGCAGAGCAGCACGAAAGCCCTGTCGAAGTTCAGTTTGCATACCCTTGGTCTGTAATTACTGATTGGTGCATTCTGCACAGCCTCAAAAGCATACTTTTGAATGTTGTTATTATTTCGGTAATACCCTGGCATGTCTGGCAGAAATTATTTCCCTTGGGATAAAAGCTACAACCCCTTTCCTCTTATTATTGGTAAAGAATGTTTATGAAGACGAACCTCTTCGTTCCAAGAAGTAGCATCTTCACTAAATATAGATGTTGAATTTAACCCAGGGAGGGGAACCCTGCTATCTCAGGAAAAAAAAAAAAGTACACCTTTTCAGTTCTTTGCTCCTGGTTTGAACAGGTATTGAAGCTGCATGTTACCCAAAAGATCACGTTGATCCTGAAAATGGGAATGCAAAAAGGCACTTGGAAGTGTTGTCTTCCTGCTCTGTTTCTTGAAGCAACTTATCCTGCTTTCTTTCTTACAAGTGTTGTTCGATGTCTTTTGGCCTTGCAGGGTTTTTAGCTTGAAAGCTCCTCGAAATCCTGGAATTCTTGCAAGAATGTGCCACCATCCTTCACACACAGTACGGGCTTCTTTTCTCATGGTTTTCCTAATTGAAGTCTCCGTTAGGTTATTAACTGAAAGCAGACAGTTTTCTGTCTTCCCTGTCACGGCCAGATTTCTCATCAGCATAAACTCTGATCTCTACTGTCTCATTTAATGGTGAACATGAGTTGATAATTTTCATTTTCATTTCTCTCCCCAGTTATGAAGATGAATGATGTAGACCACCCTCTTGAATGACGCTGGGCATGTTATAACTGGGATCGTTAAGGAGTTAAAAAAAAGAAAACGGTTTTAAAGGGGGTCAATAATGGTGGCTTCTGATTGCAGAATGAAAAGGTTTTGGCTGCTTCTGATAGTCAGCTTCCTGCAGTGTTCAGAAGGTAAGATATGTTAATGTGTGTAATTTGTAACAAATAAAATATAATTCAGATTTATGATTCATCCTTGTCTGACAGGACAATATAATTCATTTTGGAAATGATGCTTCATATTTCTGTTGCATGTGTTCCCTGGAGGTATGCTATTCAGTCACATATTTTGGAATACATTGATGCATTTTGGAACTTTTATTTTTTTATTTATTTTTGCCATGTTATGTTCCTGTTATTTTTGACATTTTAGGATTATTCTTTCACATAGTAGATTTTCTACTATTTTGGTAAAAGTTGTTTTCCCTCTTTAGAATCTCTCTCTCCCTCCCTCCCTCCCTCTCTCTGTATCTATCTATCTGAAATTATATAAGACCAAGATATAGTATAAGTTTAAATATCCTTAATCCACTGTAAAAAATGCAATGGCAAATATCTATATGCTCATAAGAAAGATGAAGACACATAATCACAGCTAGGAATATATAGATTTTTAGGTCTTATTGGCAGATGTGTAGTAAGTTGAAAATAAGCATAATTCATTTCAAAATCAGGTCACTGAAATTGAAAATGTCAGCCTATATCTTGTTCCCATTTAAAATTATTTTCTTACTTGTTCATGCAATATCTAAGGGAATATTTAAATTAGAAAAAAAAGAATAAGCTACTCTTTCTCTTTTGCAATATTTTTCATAGGGGTACTAAGAGGTGACAAACTGTGTCATGACACAAATCTTGTGACTGACATACTTGCATTTTCATACTTGCATGACACAAATCTTGTGGCTGACATACTTGCATATCAGGACATAAATACAAAAGTCTAGAGTTTCAGTCTTGACAGTACTAAACACAATTTGTCAATCTTTGCATCTCTGCAATTTCTGTTAGATGTTTATCTCTGTTCAGTTTCACAGACTTAAGATATTTCACTGCAATTCTTGCATACTATAAGCACAATAATTTTATAGTTTATACATGTAATAGCTTAACAGTATAAAACATCATTTATCCATTAATGTTCTCTTGAAATGAATGGGAATTACATGTTTGTGTCATTAACCAATTTGAATGGCATAAAAATAGGAACATATAGAATACCTTACTGAGAAAAACATGAAAATCAGATGCAATTTACAGTAGCACTTAACATATGATAATTCACAAACTGGTTATTGATGCAATTTAATTTTTGGGTCTTCTCAGAAATAAATCTCATGGAATTTTGTAAAAATTGATTCTAGTGTGAACAAAGGTACAATTTTGCTACCTTTTTAAAAATTCCTTACTTTCAAAAAGATTTTTTTGCCAAAAATGCAAAGATTTTAAAAAAATGGAATATCACCAGAAATTAAGTGCAGCGAGTAGGTGTTGAACTTGAACAAGATTCCAAAGTTTGATTTCCTTCTCTGTCAGGCAATTCATTTTGAGTTAGTTATCCTTCCTTTTTTCACAGTCTTATCAGGATAAAATACAGTAGCATTGTCAAGTCTGAGGAAAGACAAGATAATCAAATGTGTATTTTTAACTACCTGAATTTATTGTACTGAGTATGCATAGAAGCTAAATTATAGTAAGCTGTGCCTAAATGTATCACATATCATATTCAGTTTTTCTGTGTCTACGCGAATAACACTAAGAATACAGAACTTCTTACCCAGGTATGAAGATATCCCATTTAGTTTTGGCTGAGGAGATATTTTAACAGGGTGCCTTTGGTTGTATATGCTGCAGGATAGACTGAAGCCACTCCAAGCTATTTCAGAATTAGTGTATTCTGTGGAAAAAAAGGAAAGAAAATTTCCTGTGTACATACCTGGATTTTATGGAGAAAGAATCCTTGGTAGTTGATAAACTTCTCAACACTAGTTTTGCCCTTCTTGTCCTATTGTAGGGCTTTGTACCATGATGGGCATTTATGTTTTGGCTGCTGGAATATATAGAGCTTAAGAAGAGAACCAGGAGTTGTTTCCCTTGTTTGTATGTGGTTTAGTTAGGGAATATTGACTTTGTTGGAAGATGAAATGCTGCGGTTTCATGAAGTCAATATTCCTTTCAATAATAGGAAAATAAAATGGCCAATTTGTTCACCAACTCCTCTGTCACATCCCAGTTTGAAAGTAACAAGCAATAGTTGTGGCAGAATTACAGAACTATAGGAGCTTTGACTATATTTTGAATTCTTCTGAAACAGAGAAAGAACTTTGTTTTGTCTGGGCAATTTCAGTCTATTCTCACTGGTGATTGCTCTTGTATTATACAAAAGCACTCAAACAAGAAGGAGATGATGAATTTGACCAGACTGGAATGGGGAGGGCATTTCTATATGCAGACAGAACACTGACCAGCCATGTTGCTGAGATTAGTAAGGAAGGCTATGAAGACTTGTTTTCTTCCTATCTTAAGAACAGGAGAAAAAGGTTGACTCAGGGAATGAGCCCCAGGTTTTATACATTTTATTACAGTTTTCTAGGTCCCTTCCAAGTCTTAGGAGGCACCCCATTAGAGATCTGGAAAGTCAATAGATTTACAGTTTTTACATACCAAACATTGCCATTTTATTTTCTGTAAGCTTCTTTATTGTCCATTATTGTACTTGGACTCATGATAATTGTGATCAGAGAGAGAGACAGATTTGTGAGCATTTTGTATTTTTAATTCTATAGATGATGAAATCCAAGGTGTTGCAAAGGTGTTAGACCATAGTTTGATAAAAAAAAATGATTTACTTTGGAGATTAGTATATCTTGATTGAATCCAAGCAACAATTAAAAAAAACCTCTTTGTGTATTCCTGTAACTTTCATTGGAAAAAAATATGATTTATGTTGTGTTTGAAACCATTAGATGAAATATATAAGTATAATGTATGGTTCCTTATGAGGAGATAAATCCTGCAAATTCTTAAGACTATTTTTTTTTCTTTCAAAATCAGGCGGGGATCATTGATGTATATTTTTCTGTCCTTCAATTCTTATGAAAATGACTTATTGTATAGAGATCTTAGTTCTGATCCTTGAAAATGTTCAGAAAGTTAGGGAAGTTATTTATGGAAAAAATTATGAAAAAAAAGGTTCTTTTGTCTGGGGGAAATATACTTTTTTTTCTTCGCCTTACATCTAATTTTGTATTCAATGTGGTACTGCAATTGGGATTTAGCTAAAAATATATGCTAAGAACATAAAATGTGAAATAATATAGTCCCATTCACCTTTTCCTGAAGCCTACTGAATGACAAACACAACTGTTTACTCCATGAATATCCTGAAAAAAAGCTTTTACATATCTATTTAGTTTAATGTTGGCTCTGTTCTAAGATACGGCTCATGGGCTTGAATTGGAAAAAAAAAAGTATAGTAGGAACTTTCATTTAGATTTCACGGAATGAAGACCAGCAATCTCTCTCATGGGAATATTGCCCTTCAAAAGCCTGGTTTGCCTGACCAACTTTTAAGACTATTTCCCCCCTCCCCTATTGGGTTGATAAAGTATTGAAGTCCAAGTCTTCAAAACACACTTCTCACATGTGGTCTGTTAAAAAAATCCTCACAATTTGTTAGTGATAATTATCTACATATGTTCCTGGTGGTCTTTGCAAACTAGTATTTGAATAAAACTTTTATTTTTCCAGGAAAGTTCAGTTTACAAATGAGAAGACATGTACTGCCTTTTTATATATATAAAAAAGGTTTCACTTCTCACTTGAAAGAAAATTAGGAGGAAATTGGGAAGAGTAGACGGAAGGGAGCCATACTAATTAAAAATTATTAGAATAAATCAAAAGTTGTGGTTTTCTATTCTGGAATGGAATACTGATATGGAGGTAACTTCAAGCCAAAACAGATGAATTAATCTTATTTTATTGAGCATTTTTGCAAGATATCTGCCTTTGGTTTAATAGATATATAATAGGGCTTAGGTGAATGTTTTTATAGTTGTCAAAAATCTGTGGGAAATCAACTTCAACAGAGCTGGGTTTAGCTTTAGGATTGAGTATAATCCTATCACCCAGAATGTGAAATCTTGAATAATAGGAATTTTGAAAAGAAATGGCACAAGTATTCTTATACCAACTTAGAGCAAGCCTACTTGGACAAGTTGCTTGACTTGCGAGCCATTTTTGCGTGTATCCATTTTATCAATGGAGGCCAACACTACAAAAATTTAATTGCTGAGAATACTTTGCATTTCCCTATAAATTGTTAAATGCTTTTTTTATTGCAATAATAGGATCAGGGAAAAGGGAGATAATGGAAGTTTCATCTGTTAATAGGGAGATTTATCTTGCAGTCTGGGAGAATCTTAAGTACAGTGTTGGGTAGGGAAGATATATAAAATTTTCTAGGAATTTGCATATGTAGGTATTTGTAATATTCATATACCAACAACATTAATTTATGCTTGACTATAAGACTATGTGGCTTTGTAAGAATACATTTGTTAGCTGAGATGAAACTGAGATGAAACTGTCTGGATTATTTGTAATAAAGAGTGCTACCAAAGCTACATTCTCTTAAGGGCATAGTTGGGGTTGTTTTGTGAGTTACTCCATCAAAGCAGACTATTATTTCACAAGTAATTTATTTGTCAAATAAAACAAGCTAGATATAAGTCACAAGGGCAACAACAATAATTTTATTGATAAACATTGGTGGAAATTTATTATAGATGAGCTGTTTAATAGGACACTGCAGTTAATTGTAATTATTGATATCTGAAGATAAATCAACAAGGCTTTTTATAAACCAGGTTATCTGAAAAAAAAAGAAGACGTCAGTGCTCTCAGGTTTAGAAATTCTTCTGTTGGTTTTTAAAAGCATAATAATAGATTTTTATATTGGAAAATTGTGGGCTTTGTAATCAATTACATAAAATAGGAAGCATCCAATTTGGAAAAAAATAAAGGAATGAACTATACTGTTTTAGCTTTCAGAAATGTTTCATCTCAAATGCTAAAGAGATGCTTTGCCGCATATGTATCTTTTCACAACAGCTTTGTAAAACATCAGCCGGCTGATATGAAACCTGACCTGTCCATAAGTTCTGTATTTTTTTTCTTTTAGGAAAGGGATAAAGTCTCTTTAGCCAGAAGATAATTTCTTTAATTACCGTGATTTCAAATATTTTATTAAAAAAATAGTTATATATTTTATTGTTAGTCTTCTTTGAGTTGAAATGTATATTAATCATTTAATTGTAAAAGTCAATATTAAGTGTTGTTTGAGTAAGGAATTGGAACTAAGTTCCTCCACTCAACATTTCTTACATAATGTTTTAAACCTTTTTCTTTTGTCCATATTTCCTGCTAAAGTTATCAAAGCATTAACCAAGATTACTGTTTTGGACATCTCTTATATAAAATGTTTGGTGTAAATGCTAAAAATAAGTGATTTTGGGAAAAAATAGCTCCATGATTAGTGACAAACATGAGACTGTAGTGGTGATATTATCTTGCGTAGACAGGTACATAGTTCAGAAATTATTTGAAAGATGTGATTTGGAATGTGGAAAAGTACAAGCACATGCTGCCTTAAAACCGGGATATCTTTTTCCCCTCAAGCTTCCATCAGAATATTAAAGAAAGTTGTTTTAATTAGACCCTTTAAAGAGGTGGCTGTGTTAATAAATTATATTTATAAATATATATATTATATTTTAATGGATAATAATAATAATGGACTTATTAAATAATTAAATAAATAAAAAATTAAATAATGGAATTATTAAAGCAGCAATGTATTTTTCTTGGTTTGTGCAAAATCCTGAAAAAAAGGTAACTGCATTAAAGTGGTATTATTTTGTGGTTCTTCATGTTCTGAAGCACTTTTCCTGAATATTTTTGATATATGGACTGTGGCCAAATTTGGATCCAATGTTAAATTATGTGATTTGGAGTAGAATATCATATCAAATTGGAAACTTGGTTTTAAACAAAGCTTCAAAGATGTTGTACGTAATCCAAGTTAAAAGAATGAAATCTGTAAAAGAAAGGAATACTTTTATATACATCTCTAATATATTGACTTTAAATCCTCCCAGATAACATAATAAAACATTCTCCAGAAAAAGAAATAGACAAACTTAATGTTTCTTTAGTAGTTTGCTAGGAGCACAGCTTGTATTGTGTGTCGTATGCTGAAATGTTATGCTTCAGATCAAATTCTTGAAAGGAATAAAAAATTCATCTCATCAAAGTCACTTATTCTCTCTTATCTGCTGTTCCCCACCATTTTATATAGCATTAGTTTATCCCCAGCATAATCTTATCAAGTTCTGCAGATTCATGAGTGGCCAGGTGTTGTTGACCTTTGGAATGCTGTATAAAGATCTCAATAGCTATTCTTTTGTTCAGCATCTGATGCCATTTTTAAACCCCTTAGCTTGAAAAAGGCATACTTTAGATCCTGTAATTCTTATAAGCAAATCAGAAGTGATCCAGAAACTTTAAAAGTCAAACAAAAACCCTGTGGATTTAAATAAAATAAACCATCTCAAGTTCTCTCCTAGCTCTGAAATTTTTATTCTTCTAAAGCTTTTTTGTAATTTCTTTATCCATAAATTTTTCTTTGATTAGAGCCTGTAGTAGTGATGGCTTAGTTGAGTTGCTCCCTCTATCAGTACTCCTAGATAAATGTTTCTTAAAATAGATCCTGTAGTGTCCCTGTGGATCCTCTTAGTAATCCGAAAAAAAATATTATTTACAGCATCTTTTAAAATAATGTAATATTAAAATCATATTAAATAATTATGAAAAAATGATAGTAGCAAAAACATGTTGATTTTATTTTTTAATGTAGCAAATATAACACATACAAAGAAAAACTGCTTTGGGTTGAGCGGAGAGGGAAAGTTTAAGAAACATTGTTCTGTATCATTTGTTTTTGACGAAATCCAAATCACATCTTGCATATTCTTTACTATAAAAATAAATTCAGGCTTTTATATGAGTATCATTCACAGTTAACAGTAATATGAGTGTACTTTTTTAATTAATATTGACCATTTATATTCAGAGATTATGAATAAATTGGAACAATTGTAATCCAAGAAATGGGAAAATACAAATTTGCTCTTAAATATAACACACAGGCTGTCTGTGTAACAATCTCTGTGTCTAAATTTTGCATTTAATTGGATTCTTTCTCATGTATAAATTGTTTGCCTTGATATTCTGCCTTCTCTTTGCAAATCAAATGTTAGGCTAAAACTTCATAATTGCCAGTTAATCTATTGACATCTGGAAACCATCATATTGGTCAACTCCATTCAGCCACTCATGAATAGAAACTGATATTTCCCCTGTAACACATCTAAATACATGTGTGTGTGTTTGTGTATTTTCAACCTGAATTCTTCAATGGAAATAAAGGATTGCTTTTATAATTATATCATGAATAGAAATGGAATGGCACATAAACATGCAAGCACAAAAACACACACTCACGTACACGCATGGACACACATATTTTTTCTGCCTGAATTGTCAAATAAGAATCTTACTGAAAATGTTTGTAAAATGAATTTCAAGTCATATAGTCCAAGTTCACATGTCTATTCAGTATTATAATTCTGTTTAGGAAAATGGGGTTTTGTGGCCATTTAGAATTGATTACGCATTTCAGTGGGTTTGAGATAAATCTGCTCTTTGTAAACAGTAATGTACTGTTTGTTTCTTGTCCTTTTTCATTAGTTAATTTATAACAGATGAAATTGGCAAGCAGCATGGAAAGCAATAAGGAACAAACTGATGGTTTGTGATAGGTTTGTGCCCATTCAAGTTGATGGGAGTTTTGAAAACTTGTTTGCATATTTCTGCTTTTATTAAGATGATTCACAGTAAATAATTACATAAAAAGTCATAAGAATTGTCTGAGTTTGATACCATGCTTCAGAAAGGCCAGTTAGGATAGATTTAATGAGCTGTAAAACCTGCTGTAAAATGTATTACAAGTAAACTAGTAACCTGAAAATTCAACTTTGAATAATTTCCTTGAGGGACACATCATTTAGGATGTATTATTAAAGAGAAAATGTAAGAATGCAATTAAAAAGAAAAAGCTAAAGTTAGATTGTATGTGTACTGTGCTCTGAAATTAGGAAGCCTTGAAGGATTGTCATTGATCTAGTTAAAAATCTGGTCTTCTGGTATATACCAATATCTCAAAATGTTCAAAATTACAGTGCATATTTCAAGGAGTTCCAAGCCTATTATTTTTAACTAATATGTGGTAATGTGGCATTTGCAGAATATTTTAATTTTTTTATTTTAAATTACATATCACCAGTTTCTATAGAGATGTCAACATTCTTACATGAAAAGCTCAGCTTTTCTCCCAGAAACTATAGCTAGATATGTATGTCTGAAATTTGATAAGATTAATATACAATGCACTATATTAATATTTGTATGAAATATTGCAAGATAATAAACTACACAGAAATCTTGTGATATTTGGCACAGTGAGATTTCAGATTTCCTATTACCATTTGTATAATGTAGTCTTCTCTGAAGAATATTCAAAATATTGGTAATAAAGGGTCAATTCAAGATTTTTCCCAAAATAAGAATATTTGATATTGTCACATGATTCAAATTACTTCTTTAATGGATTCTTTTTGTTGTTGTATTCTTATATATCATGGAATCCTAGTGTTTCATGAAAATAGTGTGAAAAAACTCAGTTTTAAATATTGGCATATCTGAATTTGGAAATTCCATAACATTTTTTTCCATGGTAGTACTGATTCTGTTTAGTTTTACAGATACATAATAAATCAATAGTATACTACTATTTGTTAGTTTTGTGTTCAGCACAAAACACATAACACAAGAACAGGTTGACACTGCTTTTAGTGAATCTAGTAAAAAAAGTAGCAAATATAGTCTATTGACCATTCTTCGATCAACAATGGTAGGAATGAAAGCAGGACAAGAAACCCTACCTATTTGGTTCTAATGAGTGTGCAAAGATTTAGACAATAGTTTGTGGAACAACTTGTGCAATTGCTTATATCCTGCTTCATGCATGAGTTCTGGAATTTTTCATATAATATTCTCATAGCTCGTGAATCACTTTGCAGAATTACTAATTTTGCATATGTTAATGGATCAATTTTTTTTTTTGCAAATGTTGAGGCCTTGCACTGATAGAACAATACATCCTGTTTTTTTAAATGTTATACTTAATCTTACCCTACTTCTAAATAATTTCACAGCACTAGACCAAGGGAGGACCAAGACAAGAACATGCCCATCTGTCAGTATTGATTAAATTATAAAACTTAAGAATGAATCATCATAATACCCAACCAAAGAAGAAATGAAGGGGAAAGGTATAGAACATGTTACAAATGGAAACAAAATCTTTTGACTGCAAGTAAATCTCGACTTAGTTCAAACAGTTCAAAGTTACAATTCAACCACAATTGTGGTTGTAACTTGTATATATTTGTATGAACAAATATAATCTACCTTCCCCCTTTTCAAAGCAAACAAAGAATCCTCCTCTAATTCAAATACTAATGAGCATCATGTCAGCAGACATTTTCTTATGCTACTTATTAGGAGTCAGGAACCATTATTTAATTGTTAGCTTTGGTTTAACATTAATAAACTTGGCATTAATAAACTTTTGAAAGAGATCATTGTTTTTATTTCATTTTTTTATTTTTATATTTTTGGGGTCAGATGCGTTCAGGTATTATGAAGTGTCAGTTTTATTTATCTTAGAGCAGCTGTACTTCATTTGCTATGTAGAATTACAAATTGGCTTATTGAAAAGCTCATTTGACATTAACTGGCGAGCTTTTTTGAAAATGGGCTTCATTTTGAGTGAGGCCCAAGAAATGAAAGAATAATACTTAAGATGCCAAGCAACAAGCAAGGTCCCTTTTGAAGACATTCGGATATGTTAAGCAACAGTAATACCCCCGTAACCATTTAAATGACAGCAGCTGACTGTTTGAATTAAATTTCTATTTGGCTTAATTTGGGTTCCTAATTATTCTTAACTTACGTGAGTAGATTTCAATTATAGTATACTATGGGGATTTGTAGCTAAGGCAACTGAAGGAATCATTTTACCTAAAGTACTTTTGTTAACAGATTAAGGTGGGTTAAAATAGAAGGATAGAAAATTGAAACTGCTTTCTAAGACCGACAACATTTTTTTTCAAATGATACCAAGGGAAATAGGAAAAAAGGAAGATTTTTTTTCCTGCCCAACCTCTATTCTAATGATTCAAAGAATTGTATGTGTGTGTAAAGCCTTATCTTGAGATAGACTGAAGATCCTGGTGGATCTCGATAGACATCTAACAAAATGATATATAATGTAGACAAGATCAAGGTTTTACGCTTAGGCAAGAAAAAACAAATTTACAAGTACAGATTAGTTGAAACTTGGCTCAATAGCATTTACTGCAAGAGTGATCTTGGGGGTTGTATTAGACAATCGCTTTTATATGAGCCAGCAGTGTGTTACAACTGTCAAAAAAGCCAATGCGATCCTAGGCTGCATTAACAGAGGGATAGAATCAAGATCATATGATGTGTTAATATCACTTTGTATTGCCTTGGTAAGTTAGAAATTACCAAAACTAATGTTAGTAATTCCTGGTAAGACCACACTTGGAATATTGCATCCAGTTTTGTTTACCACAATATACCAAAAATGCTGAGACTCTGGAAAGAATGCAGTGCATCACCATGCCACCACAGTTTTAAATTACCTTAAATTACTGAGCATAACTAGCCAAATTTGACAGTTTAGAAAAAGGGAATAGAAAAAGATTCTTACTTTTGTGTCTCTAATTGGTGTTTTTGAATTTATTCTTTCATAGTGTTTAAGATAATGTCTATGTTCATATCAGAAGATAACAATAAGAATCACAAATATAGTTACAGAAATAAGATAGGAAGTAATCAGATATCTTTGACAATTTGCAGTGTTTACATAATTTTAAATAATAATTGGATTCTTTTGGGGACATCCAATTTATGACAAAAGTTCCAGTCTTCAAGGTTTTTTATTTTTTTATTTATTAGCAAATTATAATTTAGTGTGCAGCTACAATTATGATAATCTGTGGAATCTTTCCACTCACAAAGCAAAGCAGACAATATAGAGAGTCATTTTCAAACACATCATGGCCATTCTTAGCAATGCATCATCTGTTTTTAAGGTGTATATGTAGATGTCTAGCATTTTTCCATATAGCTGCTTATAACAACTTTTTGCCAAAAATAAGTAAAGTTCAGATAAACCTTAGGAACTTCTGATTTGGTAGGTTTATCACATTAGTGATTTCTTTCAGTATCCAACTTAAACAATAATTTGGGATTATCCTTCAATTAACAACCTGCTTTCAGCTTTTTTTAGTGCATTCTCTTTGAAGTCCAGTTTTGCTTTTTTTTAACTTGTATAAAGAAACCCTTCTAATCATGTAAGCAAAAAACAAAACAAAAGGTATTTGTAGTTGCTGTCTGCTTTGTTCAGGGAATCTCCATGTCAGCAATTGGACACCGTATTGTTTCAGGGTATCTTTGTTATCACTGAATATGAAACTGTTTCCCAATGACAGGCAGATGGAATGTTGTGCTGAATGTGTAAATTGGAATTATCACATCTAGCATTTCTCTTTGCCAGGTGCCAGCTTGCTGCTGTGGCTCGATACTAATGCTGAAGGGCTGCCAGAAGTGGTTTTATTTGCTAATTATCTCATAGCATCTCTAGCAAACATCTTGCCCAGGTGTTTTCTGAAATACCTAGAAGGACAGCACGAGGCGGCAGGTGGCTCATGTAGGACATCATATAGAATGCTACTAGTATTTTACATTCATCTATGTAATTAAAAAAAAAAACCCTCTCAGATTTCTTTGAGACTAGGAATATATTTGAGTAGCAGATTCAGTATTATTGAGGCCCTTGATTAGAAATTGGGATGGTTTTCTACTATTTTTTTACCCTTTCAAAGGTAAATAGACATTTTCAAAGCATCAGCAAATCAACAGGTAAATATCCTTTTTAAGGTTGCTGTTTTTAAGAAATCGCAATAAGTTTTCATCTAACCCCAAAGTGAAAAAAAAATCTCATATATACATTGTGAATAGGTATTATGAGTAGAGAGGACTTTTAGCTCACATTTGATAAACATCTGGGTACCCCTGTGGGATAATCCATCATGTTAGTGAAATATGTCAAGGAATTGAAAAGTGGTAGGAGTAATGAATTCATCTGTTCTTTCTTTTACCATTGCCAAGATCAGGAAACATAGTTTTTAAAGTAATGATGAAGGTAATCTAATGAAAAATGTGTTATCATTTGCATCAATATGCTAATAAATGATAGCTGAAATGTAGCAATAAAAGCACGCATTTATATATGTCATGATCCATGTCAAAATATACTCCAATACTAGACAAGGGGTCCTTATCTATATGGAGTTGCTTCATTATATTTCTATTCAACCTACTTATTTTTCTGGATTCCTTAGAGAAATGGGATATTAGAAATAAAATTTTGTAGTCTGGTTACAAATAGTAATGTGATAGAAAATATTCCTATACTTATATTAACACAGGAATCCCTAAGGGATATTTTTGGGTTAGGCACATTTAAAAGTTTGAAAATATATTGCACATATTTTTCCAAAAATGGCTGCTGAGAGAGGAGCTTACTGATTCACAAGATGGCTTTAATTCAGGATAAAGAATAAATTATTTCCTAACATTTCGACTTTGATCCTCTGGTAGTTCACTTTCTTGCAGTATATTCAAGACTATTTATCTGTATTTTTATCATTTATCTGTGGTTATAGGTGTATGTAGGATGTTAAGCATCCATTAATTTTTAATTTCTAAGAAATCCTGTGGGGCCCATTTTCGATTCAGAGGTATTCTTGGGATTAAAGATAATGCTGTAAGATAATGGTTTCTTTTAAAAAGAACAGTATACTACTTCCCATATTTTAAATACTTTTTTTTAAATAACTAATGTGACAAGAAATTCTGGAACCCCCCCCCAAAAAAAAAAAATGGATGGGTTTTTGTCTGCAATGAGTAACCCCCTGACATATTGATTAATATACTGCACTCTTCTAATTACATCTTCAAAAAAGTCACTTAAGCTGTACAGTCAAGTAAAGAAAAGTTGCACAATGCATGTGGAACAGTCTTTTTTTTATCCTCCTCTTCTTTCAACACCACATTTAAAGAGATTACATAATACTAGTAATGCTGCTTTGATCTGTCATTGACATAAATAAGTCTTTTTGAGTTGTCATGCTGGCTCTTTGTGGTCTATAGGTCTAATCAGTAACAGAACAAAGCTAAATTGATTAGAAATTTATTGCCTCTTTTTTTTAAATAGCACTTTTTAAAGTGCTATTAAATATTAGTTTTAAATGGCATTGTTGTAATAACGGAATCATTTCGAATTTTTTTTGGGAAAATGTCTCTTGTTTATAAACTAATAATGTAGAGAAATGGTTTCACTCTTCCTATGTCTATTAATTAACGGGCCATAGCTCATAAATGCACATTCCAGCATCTGTCTGCTATCCATTATCCAAAATAGATGGTACATAATTTGCCTTTGTTGTGGGAAGATGAGAAATATGTTCTGTTATATTTTTTAAAAATGTCCATGTAAAAAGTACATGTTTCTGATTACTCTTTACTGACATTACACCACACTAGTATTGCGGCAATTTTCAAAATGTTATCTCAAATTAGCATGCATTATTAGTTTATGATTTGAACTTCTAAACATTAAAGCAATGTAAAATTTGCTTACTAAGAAATCCAATCTTTTATTATATTGTGCTTCAGCTCTATCTTTTACAGGTATTACTGAACTTTTTTTACTTCAGTGAACTATCCACTGAGTGGATAGTCTTGTAAGGAATGAAGACATATACAGTATATGCTGCGTCATCATTGGCCAAATAGGTTTCTCTTTCTTTTCCTCTCCTTCTCATTAATCCGTAGTCTTATTCATCTCCTATCTATCATCTATCTATC
>JAEANM010006400.1:0-18627 GCA_017656035.1 Myanophis thanlyinensis | reverse complement strand
GCGACCTTGCAACAGAAACAAGAAAAAATGTGTCAAATCTAAAAGGCCCCAAATAATACTGTAGACAATGGCTAATAGTCTTCAACAGAAATTCCGTCCCCCAGTAAAAATGTCCTTTTAGATTCTGACAATAGTACTACGTCCCTCTTAAAATTGTCAATGTTGTGATATGTGAAATACTTGAAAGCGGCCACCGACTTTTTTTGCATTTAGGAGACCTGAGAATCAAATAAGAAATCAGAAACTATTATATCATTAGAAACATACTGTATAGTTAAAGATCCAGGCATGGAGAAGAGAGTCAAATAGGTAAATATTACTGTTTTCCAGGCAAACTTAGCTTAGTCTGAAAATTCATTACCGTGATAAGAATGTTGTGATTACATAGTAAATCTTTCATGAAAATATATATGTAATTTACATCTGGCAGTATGGCTAAGCCAGACATTTCAACAAGCAAATTCATGAGAATACAATTTTGATTTATTTATTTTGATTTGGATTTTCTTCCTTTTCCGTGCAGTGGCTTCAGTGGCTTGCTGTGTTCATTTGAGCTTTGTTGCTTTTCTATGCAATGATTTATTTATTTTGGCTTTGATGGCTACTGTCTGCTGGCCTCTGCATCCCCCCCTGCCTCCAAATATTATCTATAGATCATTCCTATGAGATAGATTAGTCTCTGGGGGAGATTGTGTGTCAAGGTGTCAAAGAATTCAGTAACGTCCTCAGCCAAGATGGGATGTACGCCCTCAAGGCAGCCATTTTCTGAGTAGTACCTATAACATTTTCTCAGAATTCCAAATATATTCCCAACACATTTGAACAGGTCTAAATATAAGCAAGAAGGAATCATGACCACTGAATTAAACAAGAAGAGTGCACTGTCTAAAATATTTGATATTTTACAGGCCATAGAGCAGAAGAAAGTGAAGTAATTAGACTTCTGTGTCCAAAGTGCCAGATCCTGAAGACAAAACTTAAATACTTTGGCCACCTAATGAGAAGGAAGGACTCACTGGAGAAGAGCCTAATGCTAGGAACGATTGAGGGCAAAAGAAGAAGGGGATGGCAGAGAATGAGCTGGCTGAATGGAGTCACTGAAGCAGTTGGCATGAGTTTAAATGGACTCCGGAGGATGGTAGAGGACAGGAAGACCTGGAGGAACGTTGTTCATGGGGTCACAATGGGTTGGACATGACTTCACGACTAACAACAATATCCAAAGTATAAAGAACCAAGGATAGATCCAGATGCCAAGTTATTAGGCATGTTCGATATGCACAAACAAGTCATGGGTGTTCCAAACATAAGCATCTGTAAACCCAAGGAACTGACAAACATTAGCAAAGATTTATTTTTTTGTTTTATTTATTTGTATCCTGCCTTTATTATTTTTATGAATAATTCAAGGGGGTTAACATATCTAATACACCTTCCTTCTCCTATTTTCCCCACAATAATCATCCTGTGAAGTGGGTTTGGTTGAGAGAGAGTGACTGGCCTAAATAAATCTTTCAGTTTTTCACATAGACAAGGCTGATTGAGATGAGTTAGAAATTAGTATTTTTTTTAAAGAGTGTAACTCAGGGGTGCCCACACTTTTTGGACTTGGGAGCTACTTCTGCTGTACCGGTAGTAGCAATGGCATTTGGCCCCGCCCACTGGGTCAGGAAGGGGTAGGCGGGGCTTCCTTTTTTACACTGCTCGTGTTAGTTTTTAAAAGTTTTCCTTTCTACAAGCTGTGATGATGGCTTCTCTTCTTCCAGCTGCTCGCCCAGGAGCAATCTCGTTTGCACAGCACAGAAAAAGGCAGGAAATTTTTTTTAAATGAACGCGAGTCACAGCCTTCCTTTCTTCGTCGTGATTAACCTATTGGGCACCCCTGGTGTAACTCCGTGTTGTTTAATAGTAAGATCATGATGAGTTGTATAATTTCTGTTGTAAATGATCCATAAGGCATAATTTTGCTTCAACTTTGAGGGCTGGCTGATACCTGAAAAGAGGGATTGGGAGCAATGACCAAAATTTATCTATAATTATTATTTTCATCTCTGAAGGAGAAAGGGACAAGATTTCCATATTCCTACTTACCATTCTTGATATAGCAATACTTCCATTACAATTAATACTGGCTAGGGCATCTTTTTGATTGATTTGATTTTGTAGGAATTTTTCAACATAAGCAGGAACATTACCAGTTTTATTATGGCTTAAAAATAGTGCTATGGATAACTATTCTGTTTTCCTGGCTAGGTGGACATCTCATGTTTTGATCTAACTTGTTAACCATACAGTTGTTGATTTTTAAATGTCCCTATATAGATGCATCCTCATCAAACTATTCTTTTTCAATGTAGGGACCCTGATATAGAAAAAGAAATGAGAAATATTACATGAAACTAAGTAAAGAGTGAAATAGCAAGGTGCTGTTTTATTAAATTTAGCTTACAAATCAATACCACTCACAGTACCTCTCATGAGCTAAGAGTGTCAAAAACGATAGTGCAATTGAAGCTTCAGCCTATTCTAACACATACTGTGTTGCACATAAAAATGAAGGGGCTTGGACTACATAACTGAGACCACCATTTTGCCCTGTGCTGATACCTATCAACCTTTGTTAGAATGTCTGTTTTTCCAAGCCATCTTGTATCCATAGTACCATTTAATGCCCTAAATCTCTTCTTGGTGATTTTTTTTAACGTATTACCTGGACCTACTTAATTGTAAAAAATATTACTAATTCAATGTATTTTTTTTCAGTTTCACATCCTAAAGGCAAGCTTTCCATTCAGAAATGGGTACACAGATCCATATCCCTTTAAAACTTGTGTTGAATCAGCATTTAAAGCAAAGGAGACTGAATCCTGGAAAGAAAGAAAAAACAGATCCACTGTTTTCATAAATGTAACTTCAGTCAAATTAAGCTGGTATCCTAAGGGTTTTACTTTTAATTTGCATAAGCGAGTCAGCACCAATTCATTTATTAGGATGCTTCCTTTGTCACCAATCCAGATATAATGGGTCTAGGAGAGACCAAGTCTTGGATCCATGTTTATGGATAAGTATAGATAACACATTATTTAGACGTCTATCCATTCACATATTTGATCTTCAGTGGCTGTTTTATAGTTTTATTTCAATAGTTTTCTTACAGAGTTGGAGAGCTTGAAAACATTATAACATTTCTATGGGAATATTTTCCTCAACAAACTGATTCATTTTAAAAACCATTCTAGCTCCACAAGCATTAGCAATAAACGGCATACAAACAATACAATTTACTCAAAGGAACTCAGGAGAAATTCATGCAATTCTCCCCTCTCTCATACCTTTGATCTTTCAGCCCTCAAACTCTTCCAATCATTTCAGTGGATCTAACTTAAAATACATATTTCGAGTCCACATTTAGATTTGCTTTTAGAAGGCAGGAGTTTATTTTTTCTCTCTCTCTCTCTCTCCAAGACTTTTAATTTGTCTTTGCTCACTATTTATTTTCTCTCCAGAGCCTTGTGCTCTGTGTGGCAAATTTTATTATGGCTGCATATTTTCATCCTAAAAATAGAAGGAAATGAAAATAGAATGAAAAAAAAGTAATATGTCATCTGCAGACATAGTTATTGATAGATACTCTTGGGAAATTAAAAGCCAGAATGTTAAGCCTGAAGACTGATCAGATGAAATTTATATTTGTAATATACAACTACTTTATGCACACATTGCAGTTAGCATTTGTTTAGCCCTACAATTCAACCCAAGATTATAAATTCATTAACTTTCAGTTAAATTCAAGCATGACTAAACTGTAAAAACTGCAATGTGCTGTAAGGTACTTGCTAAGAAATAAATTTCACTAAAGATAAAGGAGGCTCTTTCTAAATATTGACAGGACTGCATTTCCTTTTCACTGATTACATTTTAACCAGAGTTTGCAAAATCTTAACTACATTTTGCAAAAGCTTCTGGGTAGACATTGCAAATTCACTATGCCCCATTTCTTGTATGCAAGTTAGTTTTAGTAGCTTCCTCAAATGGCAAGATTGGCAATTGCTCATTGGGTTGGCCAAGCCTTCTGCAGACCTTTCTATGGATCAGACCTTCAAAGGTTTGTTCCTAGTAGGAGTTCTTTTCATTCGTATGTGGAGAAATTATTCAAGCCTTCAAAATGCATAATTTATTCAGAAGAATGACACCCTCACTTTCCCCTATAATATGCTTAATGAAAAAGTCAATTTCAAAATTCAAGTGAAATGCCTAATTTGTAAGCCACACTTGGTGAATATTCTGCTCAAATGCATTAACTCTTACGTTAGAAGCCATAATCTGATATTCATAATGATGCTGATCAGTACTTCAGTGAAGGGAATGCAACAGCATCATTATGGTTCATGAAAGAAAATATAAATGGTTTTTTGTTAGATCAATGTTTTTCAATCTAGGCAACTGTAAGATGAGTGGACTTCTCATTCTCATAATTCCACACATTTAAAGCTATCAAGGTTGAGAAACTGTAATAGATTATAGTGTAAATAAATGCAAAGCCTACAAAAGGAATATAACTAAATAGTAATCAGCACTAACATATGTGAGACATCCAGCTTTCAACAAATCTATAGGAAGAGTAATAATATTGCAGTACTAATTATAATATTATTTTTTCTTTACTAGCAGGCTGTTGCATTAGCTTCCTTTAGATAAGAGGTCATTTTGAACAGGGCTTGCTTTGTAACATTTGCTCAACTTACAAATATATAAACAGCAGATGGAAACAGGTGTCTTCGGCAGGCGGCACAGCTGCTAATTCTTCATGAGTCTCAGACAACAGCTGCTGCTGTGGAATCTTCAAGGCCATATCTCGGTTTAGCTAACTCCAGCTGTCTGTCTCTAACTTCAAGCTAAAATTTGTGTTGCTCTCTCACACTCCCTGGGGAACATTAGAGTAAAATTCCAATTCTGCATGGGAATAGTCTATCTAAAGAGTCATCGGCAGATACTAGGGCTGTCATACATCTGGCTACACTCCTAGGATATTTCAGCTAGGAAGTCAATCCTCACATCATACTATTTCTTCTCTCAGAGGAGGTCTGGATACTCCGTGGCAACCTAAATGGCTTACAGCTGCCTATTCCAAAGAAAAACAAACTTGTTGACAGAAGTTAAGAACATGTCAAAGGATACATAGCCATGATGGTTTTTTCCTTCTTTCAGGCTAGACTCTTAATATATATATTTTTTAAACCATGAAATATTTACAAAGCTATTTGGCAAAATCTTGGAAATGACTCATTCAAAGTAGACCTTTCTGCAGACAGCCAAATTCTTTTCAGTTGGTCATCAATTGTAATTTCCTGAACCCCATGAGATATTCACACCTTCCTGTTACTTAAAGAATTTTTCGGTGCTGTGCGGTGTTGTGAAGGCCTAAGGACTAGGTGGTTTTGGGTAAAGGCCAATAAGCTGTCACCGAAAAGATGGCGGTACTGTGAATTATGTTCTTCTTGGGTTTGCAAAATCATTATAAGAACTGTTTGGATAAGGCTACACATAATTGAGTGAACTAATGCCTGGTTTGGGTGGGAGTCCTTTTATATCTAGCTTTGTCTGGGGCCTCTGTATGGATGTGGGGCCTTAAAGATAAATGGCAAATAATGCAGTCTATTTTTAAAGAGTCATTATGGGGATTCCTGGTTATATCATATTCTGTTCCATGTTTAAAAACTGGCTCTTTTCCAAAAAATATGTAAGCATGGGCCCTCATTTTCTTTCCATTATACAGGAGCCCTTTTACTTATCACTGTTACTGTGAGATCTTTCCATAATTCATGATCGCCAATTGTAAATAAAATTATGGAAATGGGGTCCACCTTTGAATTATTCTGTCTAGAAGAAAAAGAACAAAATAAACCCTTCTCTAATGTGTTAGTATATTGAGCATTGTAATCTACTATTTCTGGTTTAGAGGGTGTGCTCTCCCCTCTTATGGTGATATATATTTTCCTTTAAAAATTATGCAACTTCATTTATCCTTCATAAGTTTAAGTTTTTCTTCTTCAAGCTATTTTTGACAGGTCCTGTCAATTAAAGGTCATCTTGTGGGACCTAGGAAGGGCATCTACTCTCTTGCAGTTCCTGGCCAATGGAATGACCTGTCCCCAGAGATTCATATGGATCTTAACCTTACATTGTTCAGAAAGCTATACATCTGATTGTTCTCTCAGGCCTTTGGACAGTGTGGTGCTTGTGCCCTCTGCTTATCCTGTGGCTGTTTTGTTCTGGCTTATTTTGCTCTTCCAGACAGTTGATGCATCTTTTGATAACTTTCAGATAGACTATTGTTATATGCTGTCATTGGATTGCTCTGGATTATGACTCCAAGGTATGATACTGTTAATCTCTAGTGCAAAACTGAAATAGGCTATTACATTCAGTTTTATGTATTTTATATTTGTTTTAAAAGGTATTTTCTGTCTTTAATTTTCTGAATTCATGTAGGTTTGATTCTTATATTTAACGTCTTAGCAAAACAGATACCACTTTCAAGGAAACATCTCCACTGAGATGTCTCTTTTTGAAGATTTTCTTCAGGTTCCCTTTATGATTGGAAATAATTTATTCAGTAAATCAAATTAAATGCCCTTTTCAGCAATGGTGCTTAAGCTATAGAATTAATATAGAATTGTTTTTAAAATATCTTGCAACATATAAATGTACCATTAATTGAATAATCTTATACAAAGCTACTCAAAATTGAACCTTGAACAGTTTAATAGCATTTTCTGTTAAATAATACTATTAGGTGGGGTTTGTGTTTATTACATTTTTGTAAGGAGGTATCTTGGTCCCTGGATTAAAATTAGTATGAAATTAAGTATATGCATCCTTTTGGGTACAAGTTATGCTTTTAATTTAACCTGAAAACAGAGACAAAACTATTGTAATATCAAAGGTAGAAAATGCTTCTTTTTATACTATTATCCCAAATTAGGCAAGTGTCTTGACTATTTACAGTTGGTTCTCGTTTGAAACTCAACATGAAACATTTGTGGGACACTATCTGTGGATATAAGGAAGCCTTTGATGCAAAATTATTTTATGCTATCAAACAGAAGGCACTCCAAGTAGTTTAAAAAATTAGAGAATGCTGCATTGCTGCAGTCTTTCCAGCTGTGAAGTCTGTGCTAGGATGGGGCCCTCAGAAAGGAGAATAAATGAATATATAGTATGTGTGCATTCTGTACAATGTCCACAAAACTCACACCATAACTTTTGACAGTGCCGAAAATCAGTTAGATTTATAGCTTTAAGGCTGAAATTCCCTGGGGCTGAAGGAGGGTTCCAAATTGGATGAGATTTCTATGGTTTAAGAATACAGAAATAACTAAAGCCTGCAGGATGCTTTCCTGCAGCCTTCTAAGGCTTTGTAATAAAGATTCCCTCAAGGTACTTTCAAATATTGCCTCTCCAAAGCTGTGATTTTCAAATAGGGCATGTGGTTATTTTTGGCAAAGCATGTTGAGCTTTCAGGGTTTGTTTTTTTTTTTTTTTTGAGGGTAGTTATTTTTGCAGACCCCAATTAGAATTTATAGAATTAGGCATGGTTTAACCTTATCTGCCTAAACATATCTCAATGCATATCTATGGAAAGATTTGTTCTCTCTGTCTCTATTGATCTTCATCTCTGCTTTTGTCTGGTCTCTGCAAACCACAAAGTCTCTCAAATGATCAGGCTTTGAGTCTCAGTCTTTCTTAACCTGAAGTCTAATCCAGAATGTTTTGATTATTTGTAGATCTACTCAGATATTTGATGCTACATGTTTAAATGTTTGGATGTCCAAAGATCATAGAATATCGACGAACCAGAGCTTGCCTTTTCTGGCCAATAACTGAGCAGATTATTGTAGCCAATCAATGCCTGCTTTCAATCTGTTCAAAACTGTCTGGTCTGTACTCAGGGTTAGGGTTAGGATTCCCTTTCACAGAAAAATTACTACTTTTCCATCTCTTATATTCTGTTTTGGGGCATACATTTGTCCTTTGCTCTTCAACAGAACCGTATTTTGTGTGGAGGCTGTATGACCAGTACTAGACTATTAAAAGTTCAAAACAAAATGCATTCAAATGCATTTTATTTGCCATATTAACAAATCTCGGTTGTTTTTATTGCTCCGAATGCTAGATGACTGCATTTCATCTCTTTCTCCAGAAGTGACCAGCACACTGTTAAGACAGGATCCCAGAATTCCCCCAATAGGAACAGAAACTGTCAGTTCATGGTCAAGGATTGATGCAGTGAAGTTGCAAAATAAAAGGATTATTACAGAAAGATTTGATGGTAGATCACTGCAAGAAGGAACTAACAATTTTTTGACAACTTCGATAAAGGTATTAAAAATATATTTCAGGTGCTAATAACGCTTCTTTGAGAGGTTACCTTTTAATCCAACATAATCAAGAGTTAAAAAAGAAATTAAAAAATATTCAGGCTATTTTGTATGAAATTATATTTTATCCCACTTTTATTATATTATAAGTAACTCAAGGTGGCAAACATACATAACATTCTTTCTCCCTTCCATTTTCCCCATAACAGCAATCCCGTGAAATGTGGTTGGGCTGACAAAAGCTGACTGGTCAAAGTTAAACTCAAAGGAGTTAGGAGAGTTACAGAAGACACTGATAACTGCAACAGTTCTATATTAGATTCAACTTCTACAATAACTATTTATATTATGTGTATAGGAAAAAAATGTACTGTTGTAACTTCAAACGGTCACTAAATGAACTATCATAAGTTGAGCTCTACCCGTATTGCATTGTTACCAAAGGAACGACAAGATCTAAAGTCTACTAAAGATAATAGGCATTTTCTGCATGCTGAAAGATTTACTCCAAAACATCCAATGAGGTTTCAGACAAAGATCTGTACTCTTAAGACCCAAAGTTATATCTACTGCACAAGCGGCAAATATAAGACCCATAACTCTCTTGGTCTATTTTTATATTTATATATTGGGTTACTAGATTACTGGGTTAGTAGATTCATTAATGCTTTCATTGATGAATCTACTAACCCAACCATGATAGAGGTTCTAATGCACTGGAAAAGTTTTTAAAAATTCAGGGAGATATTAACAGATATAGTTGCCTTGAAAGTAGTCACATTGAACTGTATAGTTGTTGACTACAGAAAATATTTTAGGACATTTTGTATTATATCATAAAATACTTTGATAATTTTATGTCATAAACTGTTTAATGAAATTTTTCAAATTTTAATACCAGAGAAGTCATAGGTTCTGGATTTTGGACACATTTTGTAAGTTAGTCCATTTGAGGTACCTTGGTTGAATTTTTTTACTTATGATGCACCATTTCACCCAGTTAAAGATTTCAGACATTAGAGTCCAATAGTATATAGAAGATATTTATCTTTTCTATATATCTCAACCGATGGTAGTAACAATAGCACTTAGACTTATATACTGCTTTACTGCCCTCTCTAAGCGGCTTACAAAGTCAGCATATTGATTCAACAATTTGGGTCCTTATTTTACCCACCTCAGAAGAACGAAGGCTGAGTCAACCTTGAGGCTGGTGAGATTCAGTTCCTAAGCTTATATAGTTTAATAAAAAAGTGACATTCAGGATCAGTTTTAAATGAAATGTGGCTCTTATGGCATTGAAATTTGCTTCACAGTTAATCTAAATATTTATAAAGTTAAATCTTTATTTTATGGGAAGGCTTCATCTACATAAATCTTGGCAATGAAGTCAGTGTATGTCTTCAGAGGTCTGTGCAATGTAACAGCCATTTTCTGAAAAATGTAATCCATGGCTACTGATATTGCAAGTGAAAGGCTACATCTTCCAACTGGGAATATGCGAGTTCTTTTCCCAGATATTTACTTTGTCTTATTTTTTGACAGATACATAATAATATTTTAGGCTTCTTGCATTGAAAATAAAGGATATAATCCATCACTCTGTTGTGTTACATAACAGTCAACTTTTTATAGCACTCACTGTCTGTTAGGAATGACAGAAAGATTTTCCAGCAAAGCCTATTTTGAAAAGGATATCTGATATTTTCAGTAATCCCTTAAAGCCAATCTGCTATTTCTTGGGCAGATTCTTTGAAGGAATGTGATTTATAGGAACAGGCAACATTTTGGGAAATAGGGGGTATTTTGAGCTTATATCAGAAAATGGTTATCACAGGAAACTTCCCTATTCACACAAGGGCTGCCATGCTAACCATAGCTGATCACAAAACACTCATTTGCCAGAAGATAAACCAGCTTCTTATGATGCTGTCTATCATCACCATGCACTGCTGCCAATAAATATAGTGCTGGTGCTGTGCTTTGTAGCATGCCAGATTTCTATTTATTGATGTATTTTTTAAAGCTGAGTGAGTCAAGGAGCCTGACAGGCACCAAGGGATGTATGGATAGACATATTACTTTCAATGAGCACCATACTGACCACCCGTGCTGACTATGTGGAAGATATAGTCCTTCAGATTTATAACGGGGGAACACAGATGCCGCCAATGGGCATCTGTGTATGAAGTACCTGGTTCTTCACCTCTGCATGCTTATTATCCTTAAATTTTTAAGTCATTTGTAGGCAATTGGTAGATGTTTTGGACTTCAGGTCCCAGCAATAACACTTGGGCTCAGGCTTTCAGAGGCCAAGTGAGAGCAAATTTCAGTGGTTAAATCCATAGTCACAGGCAAAGGGGTGATGAATTTTGAAATGCTAAAGACAGTGCCTCCAGGCTTTGCTATGATGGTCCTGAGATCATGTTCTTTGACCTAGTTAAACTACTACTTGAAAACAGGCTACCTAGTGGTTGGGGATTCTCTTAGAAACCATTGACTTACAGAAAGCGGATACCTGAAATTCCAGGATTCTCCCTTAACATATTGTCATGAAATTGTAATTTTACTGTGTTGAAGGGGGAAATCATTACATGGGGAGTAGTCATGTTAATTGCAATTAATTTCAGTATAATTATTACATTTTATGAATTATTGTGGTTTACTGATGTTTGGATTTTTATTAAGTGCTAAGTAGTTTTGGTAGAAGCAAGTGGGACAGAACTAAATATAAATTAAATAGATATCTGACTAGTAAATGCCAAGTAAAAATATAATTGAATCGCATTTTTTCAAAAAAGTGCAGTTTAAATTCTATATCATAGCATTTTTATTGCTCTAAAACAGCATCACTAAGCCTACAAACACAGACATATTAACTGACCCAGTGATACTTCAGTAGCTATTGTTTAGGATATCCACCCTGGATTTAGTTTAAAAAAATACAATAAATGAAACACAGTGGGATATCTATAAACAATAAGTTTTTGTTTGGTTTGAAATATAAGATGAGCACCACCTAGTGGAGATTTGGCATCAACGGCTTAGGCTCTCATCTTGGCTGTGATCACATATGTATCATTGTTAATTTATTAACCCATGTGGGCTAGTTGGTACAGGATGCTATACTGATATCTGGGCAGTCAATCTGTGGTTCTGTACACTGGTCTAACACAATCTTTATTTCTTCAATACTTTTACCATGAGGCTTAAAAAATAGAATAAACCATGATTAAATTATCCATGAGTGAAAAGTGCTGTACAAACACAGCCAGTGTTTTATTGTTATAAGATATCCCTTCCATTTCCTGACATGGCAAAGTACAAGTCAATGTAGGAATTATCTAGTAATCCTGCCTTGAACAATTTGCTTATGTCAATTCTTACCCCACCCCTTATTGACCAACCTTTCTATTAATAATTTTCTCACCTATGTCACAGTAATGCTAACTATCTTTCTAATGTTGTCAGTTCATGTGCTGACAAGTTTCCATTTCTTTACAGCTGGCATAATACAAAGGAACTGAAGAGTATTTGCCACAAGGAAGTTACATGTTGTCCTACCAGTTAAATAGTACAGGTACTCTTTGACTTATAACCATTCATTTAGTGACCATCCAAAGTTACAACAGCACTGAAAAAGTGATTTATGACCAATTTTCACACTTACAATTGCAGTATCCCCATGGTCAAGTGATGAGAGTTGCAGTGTCCTGGAGTCACACAATCACCATTTGTAAATTTTCCAACCAACTCTCAGCAAGCAAGGACAATAAGAGAAGCCAGATTTGCTTAATGACCACGATTCTCTTAAAAACTGCAGTGAATCACCGAATGGTGATCAAAAAGGGTAAAAATGAGTCAAAGCTCATGTAAAACTGCCTCGCTTAGCAACAGAAATTTTGAGGTCAATTATTGTTGAAAATCAAGTAACTAGTAACTAATGTATTACTTAGGCCAGGGGTCCCCAACCCTCGCTCCGTGGATTGCCACCGGAATGCAGCATGCCAGAAACCAGGCTGTGCAAACAAGTGAAGCCCCATGTGCAGGATGCAGGCAGCACACAAAACCACAACCACTCCAGTCCACAGAAAAACCTCTCTCCATGGAACCGGTCCCTGGTGCCCAAAAGGTTGGGGCCCGCTGACCTAAGCCATTACTAGTGTAAAGTGTTATCCACCCCTTATGTCAGCATCAAATACACCCACAAAATTGGCCTGCCTGTTGTGCAGCCAAATTTGTGGATTTGTTGCTAGTTAGTATAGGCATAGTGCTTGTTTTCCTCTGCTTTACTGCTATTTCCTTTGGCACATTAGCTAATGGGAAAATATAGTAACTACAAATGTGGACAATATAGCATAAATGAGGCATAACTTCATTCTGCAATTTGGGGATTTGCCTGAATGCCTGAGATTGGTTTAGCCTGCCTTTCCTCCCGAACATCATTTAGGTATCTCACATATTAAATATATGAAATGTAGAAATGGATAGACAATGGCTGCCAATTATAAATATGTGTGCCTTTGATCATTTTAAAAATTAATTGAGTTAATTCTAATTCAAACAGATATGATTGGATACACTGGGGGAGACACAAGGAAAGAAATAGCTCTAAGAAAACAGATACAGACTCTCCACTCTTGTGTTGCTAGCTGGATCATGGAGAACTGGATAATTGAAACTGACTAGCCAATAGGCTTTCTTTATTTGGGAAAGTGATTAATATTAAGAAATTTGTAATATAATTCAGGAAAGCCCAATTAGACATTTCTATTTTTTTTTCATAATACAGAAAGAAGAAAGAACAGGACTAACATAATTTCAGAGTCCTGCTAATAAGGTGTTAACGCACACATCCCCCCACAAATAAAAGAGAACTTCTTTTTCTCTGCCCTATCTGTGTTGGAACCTGAGCTATTTATAAAACTTGTTCCAATTACCTTTGCCTGTCATACAGGACAGGGTAGGCATGATTTGGACCTTATAAACTAAAAAAGGTGCATACTATGAGACTCAAAGCATGCCTTCGTTGTTGCCTTTCAATAAATTTTTTTATCATCACTCTGCCTCCAAGGGTACTTGGCCTTGATCGTGCTATCCTTTAAAGAAGCTTTAAAAAGTTAACTTTTCAAACAAGCAAAGATCAGGGCAAATTATTATTCTTTTTTGAATTCTTCCCCCAAAGAAAAAATTCAGAAGAGTGGCCAAAACTACAATAATGCCATTAATACATTAATATTTGCTACTTAATATTAACACTATTAATATATTAATACAGTAATATCACCAGAAGATTGGTTAGCTGCCTTGCAGACACATTTTAAAATCAAACTCACACCTCTACCTGCACATGTCTTGGTGAGATTCCCCAATGTCTCCCCTCCCCCTCCCTAGAAAAAAATAACTTAAAAAGTACACTGAATATAACTTAACAAAGAAGCCCTCTTTCTAATGTTGATACTAGATTAACATTGTAACCTTTCTCTCCATGTTCACATTAAAATGTGAAGAAAGATCAAGGTGGCCCTCAGACAGCTAAATATTGTTTCAAAACTTATTACCTATGTATCTATTGTAACATGTTACTTTTTATTAGTAACTGGTTTGGATTTCTGGTAATTTATTTAGTTAGATTAGAATACAAGTGTTCATATTCCTCGCACAAAAATGCTTTCTGCTTTTGCCTCTTGCAGTAAATTAAACAAGCTGACCACATGCACTTGAAAGGTGTGTAACAGTGTAATATTAATTTGAAGATAAAGGAGCTTATTGATGTATAGGGCTCCCAAAAATGGATTGCAAAATTTCTAACTATCACCAGATGGCAATACAATAATTCTTTACATTTGGTTTTGGCTTGCTTACATTCTTGGAATGGATCATCCCACTTGTCACACAGATAGGATGCATAAGCAAATGCAGTATAGAAGAAATAAGCAAACAATCTCAACCACCTCTTGGCAAGGGTGTCCCATACAACAGTAGCTGCAACCTCCAAAGAATCTATGTAAAACTTTAATCATTTAGCAATCAAAGATCAAAGATTGCTAAAGTTTGTAATAGAGTTGGCAGCAGTTGGTCACTTTCCCTTCTCACCTAACTAGGAAAGTTTGGAATTATCAAAGCCATTCAGTAATGTTGGAAGTTAGCACCCATCCCTCTCCTAGAAGAAATAAATATTCCAGGAAATATTAAAAGCCAGAATATTTCCTCTAAAAGAGAAATAGAAATCTTAAGACTGAAACTCAGCCTCAGTAGATACTTTGGTTATTTGGAACACAATAGACTTGTTAGAAGTTAGCACCCACCTCCCTCCTAGAAAAAACTGAATTATTCCAGGAAATATTAAAAGGCAGAATATTTCCCCTAAAAGGTTAATAGAAATCGTAACACTGAAATTCAGTCCCAGCTCTTATTTATTACACCTTTCCTGCGCGAGCTGCACTGGCTTCCTGTGGCCTTTTAGGTGCGATTCAAGGTGTTGGTGCTTACCTTTAAAGCGCTCCATGGCTTGGGACCCGAGTACTTACGGGACGGCCTATTGTCACCGTCAGCCTCCAACCGACCGGTGCGTTCCCACAGGGCAGGCCTCCTCGGGGTTCCATTGTCAGGACGATGCAATCTGACAGCCCCGAGGGTATGAGCCTTCTCTGTGGCTGCACCCTCCCTGTGGAATGAATTTCCCCCAGAGAATCAGACGATTGCAGACCTGCAGACCTTCCAGCACGCATTAAAAACCCATTTATTCCAGCAAGCCGGTCTGGCCTAACACTTAACGGAGTTTTAAAATTGGTTTGTTTTAATTAGTTAAATTGTTTTAAATTTTTAGTTTTTATAATCTGGTTTACTGGCCACCGATTTAATTTATTTTAATGATATTTTTAATTTTTATGTGTCTTCTTTTAGATGGCTGTGCACCGGCCCCAAGACCTTCGGGAGTGGGGCGGTATAGAAATCTTGTAAAATAAAATAAATAAATAAATCCACATGGATATTTCTTCTAACAGACTGAACTAGCTTTATTTGCAACACAAAAGGCCCTCACCCTCAGGACATTATGGGATTGCCCAACTGCCCACATGGCACAAACAAAAGCTTCAACCAAATTTGAATCATGACCTAGGGCCACATGGGAGCTACAACCAATCAAGATATTTGCCCTTGCCACAGGAACAGGAAGCAAGGGTCATAGTCCAACAGAGGGCATAAAACTCAAGGACGCTCAGCATCTCTTCCCTTTTCGCCCAGGACCTCAAACTATGAGGTTCTGCTCCTGCTCCACCATAAAACCATCCTTCCAAGCAGTCTCCATGTTTCCAGTGTCTTTCTCCCCACTTGGAACTGAACCCAGATGGACATTTCTTCCAACAGTAGAAAAGATCAAGCAGAAGGAAACAGTGATGACCTATGGACTGTTTTCTATAGAACTGCTTTTATTATATATCCCACCTTTATTATTGATTTTCTAACATAATTTCTCATTCAAACCTTTCCAAAGTGTAGGAATTCAGTTATATAATATACACTCCAATTTAAAGTGGGGTTTGCTCAATTCTGAAGTTTGATTAATTTTTCATTCTGGTTTGATTAGGAAGACCTATAGCATCTTTTTTATTATTTTAAATTGGTCTGAATGAAGATGCCCCGATAGACCTTTCCAGGTGTCAATCTTCTTCTTCTGGAGGACCATGCAACAATTCTTGTCTGGGGGAACACCGCATAAAAAAGGACAGAAAGCACAAGAAGTTCACTCCAATTTACTCCTAACCTTCAAATGTATGACATCATTTTGAACCACTGAAGCAGCAGGCAAGTTGTGTGCAAATATTTCTACCAGTGTGTACACTAGCACTATAAGGAGTCTCAAGTTCAAAAAAAAAATTTACTTATTAAATATGTATCTTCACAGAACATACGTTGATTAAACTTTGCTTAATTCATTCCAGGTTGTTTGGTCTGACTGCTGACAAACTACTACCTATAACTGACTTTTATTCAGGGACTTTTATCAAGGGATTTTACGGATGTTTATAATTTCACTTTGTCATAGGAAAAAATAAAATCTAAATCTAGTAAAGGGCTATGGGCATCTTCTTGACTCCTTAGCATATTGTCTTTGCCCACTAGCATTGACATTTTTATACTTCCAAGTCCTACTAAAAAGAAAAAAAAACTATTTGACCTGAGCCAGTCGTTCTCTTTTAGCCCAACTCACTTCACAGGGTTGTTGTTGTGGGAAAACCAGGAGGAAGGTGTGTTAAATACGTTCCCCACCTTGAGTTACAGGTAATCCTTGACTTACAATCACAATTGACCCCAACATTTCTGTCGTTGAGACTTTTGTTAAGTGAATTTTACCTCATTTTATAACCTTTCTTGCTGCAGTTAAGTGAAGCACAGCAGTTGTTAAGTTAATGACCCAGTTGTTAATTGAATCTGGTTTCCCCATTGGCTTTTGTTTGTTGGAAGGTTGCAAACCCTCATCTTGGGATAGTTGTAAGAATGAACCAGTTTCCAGGCATCTGAATTTTAATGGAGATGCTGCAAGGGTCACAACAGTGAAACACGGTCACATCACATTTTTTTAGTGCCGTCGTAACTTTGAACGTCACCTGTTGTAAGTCGAGGCCTATATTTGCAAAAATAATAAAGGCGGGAGATACCAAAAGGGGAGGCACAAACTGCCTTCTAGTCTCGCGCTGAGACTAGCCACAGTGCAAGTGGCTTTATTTCTCTCTCCTCTTTCCCTTCAAGCCCAACGCGTTGACATTAACCGCCCTTTCTCAAACACCGTTTGGAGCTCAGTGGAAAGAGAAACCGTCCGGTTCTTCTGAATTTTAATAGCGAAGCCAATAAGCCCCCTTCCCTTTTAAAACTCTATCCCTCCGCCGAGCTTCTCCCTTCCCTCAACCGTTAGACGGCCCCGTTCAACTACGCAGAACAACCCCGCTCCCGGCCTAGCGATCCAATATGGGCGGGGCCAGAGCGGAATTATTCGCGTCTCCTTACGCTCGCTTACACCCAATTCTTCTACGTCGTTGGATTTGAGCCTTTCCAACCAGGCCTCTACAGCCGCACGCGCGCTTCATCCTAAGGACCCCTTTTTTAGGCTCCCAAGCCAAATGCCTGACCGAAGAGACCGGAAGGAGGGTGCTTTTTTTTTTTTTTTTAATTACCCCGCCGTACTCGGTCAGAAACGGAGCCCATCTCTAAATAAGTGAAGGAAGTCGTCCTCTCCCGTTTTCACCTCTTCCCGCCTGGGAGGGGTTTTGAGGGAGCGTTATTTTTGAAACAGGCATCCACGACGGCGGGGCGGAGGCCCCCGGCAGGAGAAACGCGGGCGAAAGAAGGGGTCCTGGGAAGAGAGTTAAAACGCGCCAAGTTTCTCGGGGCGGAGGGGGCGACCGAGTTTGGACTAATCCAAATATCGGTGACCTCCGTCTCTTTCTCTTCTCCTCCCCGTCTCCCCCCGCATGTTTTGGGACCGCGCAGAACGGCAAGATGTAGCGGGTGAGTTAGTGCCGCCGGCCGGGCTGAAACCCGGCCGGGGGGGGGCGGCTGCTGCTATGTAAAGCACCATCCTTGAGGACTAGCGACTTAAGCTCGTCGTCCATTCTCCACCCGGCTTTAATAGCCCCGGAGATTTGAGGCGGGGCGGGAATGAAACCTCCACTGTCGGAGGACGTTCGGGCTCGGCTGAGGGAGAAGGCTTCTCCCGCCGATGAGAGAGAGAGAGAGGTGAGCGGCGGGCTGGCCGTCCTTGGAAAGGATGCGGTGGGGAGGGGACTATCCGCTAACCGGGGTAGTCGTGGGAGGAAGCTCTGCCGAAGGAGGTGGGGGGTCTTTTGGGGAAGCAGGCGTAGTGGTGGCGGGAACGGGGTCGAGCCCCCGGGTCCTCAGGCGGAAGAATTGCTCCTCTTGGGTGGGTTGGAAGCGATTATGGATTACCCCGAGGCGAAACTCTAGTTCACAGAGCGGATTTTAAAAAAAATAATAATAATAAAAAGTACGGCCCGAGGCTGCGTTTCTTCAGATTAACGACTATAAAGTTATAAATGTGAGGACTCGGAACTCCCACAATGCCCCTAAAACAGGAGTGGGATTAAGAGGTTTCTTTCTTCCCGCCTTTAGGAACTGCTTTAAAAAAAACGACTCCCAGCGGTGTTTCTCAACCTTGGCCGCTATAAGATGTTTGGACTTCAACTCCCAGAATTCCAGCTTTGCTGGCTGGGGAATTCTGGGAGTT
>JAEANM010006399.1:0-18627 GCA_017656035.1 Myanophis thanlyinensis | reverse complement strand
AAAAAAACATTCTGGTGTTGTTTCTAGCCTAATCTTTATTGCCCTGCTTGCAGAAATTGCCCACCCAGTCACATGACCACCCAACCATGCCACAGAATCAGTAGTAAAAAAAATTGAATTCCACCACCGAGAGCAGTCATTACCACAATGCAATATATTTTGGTTTCATTCAGGAGGGTGGCACTTATATTGGATGCTAAAGAAATGGCAAATTACTGTAGATCAGTGGTCTCCAACCAGCCAGCAGCTGGCTGAGGAATTCTGGGAGTTGAAGTCCACAAATCTTAAACTTGCCAAGGTTGGAGACCCCTGCTGTAGCTCTACACCTCTAACACCATAACTAATCGACATGACCCTTTGGAATAACATTCTATCCCATCCTTCTTTCTTAGGAAGAAGGTGGGAGAATAACTGGAATAACCTTTAGGTAACTTCAGATACAATGTTGATAGGATGCAGGTTCTTGCTTATTTTAGGAATCGCCCTTTATAAGCAATACATGATATATAGTGCCTAGAATCACTCGTTGAGCTAGGCAGCTATAGAAATAAATTCTTTTTTAAAAAAATAATACTTCAAAGGATTCTGAAAGAGTTCAAAGGCCTGGAAACCCTGCCTGAATTCTAGTACCCCATAAGATTATATGTTTAAGCAAAATGGCTAAAAATGCCAAGAAAATGATGTGGGACGGATTTCAAAGGTGGCTATTTATATTTCCAAATAAAAAGGAAACAGATGTTTGGACCTTCCATTGAAAATAAGAAGGAAGTCCTTTCTTTTGAAAGTACAAAGAAACAAGTTTAAATTAAAGGTGTGTTGAGTCCATTAATAATTGCCACATATAAAGAAGGCAACATCAAACAACCACAGATTGTTGAAAAAGCTAAAGGAGCACTGATTCTATGAGCCACAGAGAGAAAGAATTCAAAGAAATGTTAATCATACTTCTTAATTATCAGTAGAAGTGGATTACAGGTCAAGCTGCCCAAAGTGGAAAAGTCCTGTTTGTTTAGTTATAGACTAACAGTGCCTGGGACATATCATTAAGATGACTCAGCCCCAGCTAACTGTAGCCAACACAGCTTTCTGATTAGTCATAAGGACTTTCAGGGATAGTGACTGTCACTGGAGACACTGATCAAAAGCGTAGTCATTTAAACAAATCTCCCAAGAACAGAATCTTCTCTTCTCTTTGCTAGTGCTTGCTTAAGTGGATGTCAGTTAACTGATGGACTAAAAAAACATTGTCTTTAAGGAACCACTTGGGGCCAAAAGAGGAAAAGAATCTAGTGAAGACGCACTTTGTCCCAAAGGTTTCTGATGCTGCTGCTTGAGACAAGAAGTAGAGTTGACACTGGGACTCCTCTCACATGGATGGCAGGAAGGTAATAGCAGTTTTCTGAATGCAATTGCCAGTCCAAAGGCAAATAGCCAGCAGTAAAATATCCAGTGTGTTCAGAACAATGTTTCTCAGCCATGGAAATTTTAAGATGCATGGACTTCAAATCCCAGAATTCCACACTCAGAAAGGGGAACATGAATACACAACCAATGCCTTGTAACTATGGGGGATGTTGGAGGTTTTAGGAAAGTTTTTTTTCATGTGGGGGGGAGGAGTGTTAGTGCAATATTAATGCAATATCAGGGGTTTTCAATTGTATAAATGTGAAGGATGTGTGTTTGTGTTTTATTTTGTGGTTTTAATGTACACTGAAGATGGCATTTAATTTCGTTGTATGAGGTGCAATGATAATAAAATAAAGTAATAGTACTGCAGTTGCAAGGCCCAATGGTGCTTTGCCTGTTCTTTAATGAGATGGGCTGATAAAAAGTGACTGCAGAATTCTCACCAGTTCCTCAGTCCTTAATACCCAAGTAACTTGTATCTTCTGCACACAGTGCCCCATGAATAAAATTTGGTACGCTGTAGCTTTGAAGTAGAATATATTTAGGAGAATTCTGTGCATACAGTAACCTAAAAGACCATTTATAAAAGGATTCAACAGGGAAGGGAAGAAATTTGTTCAGAGGAAAATCGCAGCTTTAAAGTGAATTGGAATATTTATTGTGTTCTGTAATTGGGATAGTGAGTGGGATAGATAGGAACCCCTCAAAGAGCTATCTTTTAAAAAATATTCAGTCACTTTCACTATTTTGTAACTTGTTGAGCATTATTTTGTTGGATTTGCCTCTTAATAATGGATGCATCAGTAACGGTATAGGGACATCTATCTTCCATTAGCCTTGGAGAAGTTAATTTCTCATTGCATCATTCTCTGGCATCCTACTACAACAATGAACAATGGAACTACAATTTCCATTATCTTCCACAGCCAGATTTGGGAAGGATGACATTATTAGCACATTTAAGATATGCAAAACTGTTAATGACCTCAAGCCACTACTTAAAAAAAAGATCCCTAGAAGGGATTGTGTTATTAAAAATGGCAAAGGGAAAGAATTTCAGGACCTGGAGTTGTCACTCAAAATAGGCACAAATGACTAGGCTGATATGTGAGGTTACAGGGGGCTGAGGCCAAGAAGGTGCAGGAGTTTAAGTATTTGGAGTCAACAGTCCAGTGTGATGGGGAATGTGAAAAAGAGAAGAAGAGGTGAGTGCAGGCATGTTGGATGGGTGGAGAAAGGTGTCAGGACTGTTGTGTGACAGAAGAGTATCGGCAAGAATCAAAGGAAAGGTGTACAAGACAGTAGAGAGACCAGCTCTGCTGTATGGCTGAGAGACTGTAGCCATGACAAAAAGACAAGAGGCAGAGATGGAAGTAGCAGAGATGAGGAAGTTGAGGTTCTCTTTAGGAGTGACCAGGATGGACAGGATTAGGAATGAGCACATCAGAGGGACAGCTCAGATCGGCTGTTTTGGGGACATGGTCAGAGAGGCCAGATTGAGATGGTTTGGACATGTGCAGAGGAAGGAGAGTGGTTATATTGATAGAAGGATGTTGGAGATGGAGCTGCCAGGCAAGCGGTCAAGAGGAAGGCCAAAGAGGAGATATATGGATGTGCTAAAAGAGGACATGAAGTTAATTGAGGTGAGAATACAGGATGCCAAGGATAGAGTTAGGTGGAAACAGATGATTTCCTATGGCAAACCCTAATGGGAACAGCCGAAAGAAAAAGAAGAATCTACAAACCAGAGCAGACATGAAAAATAAAGGCACAAGCAAGAAGACATTTATTAATGTATTTATTAAATCAATGTGTACAACTGCCCTTCTCGCACATGGGATGCTAAGTAATAATACATTAAAACAATACCAAAAATATCACCCCAATATCAACAAAACACAAGAAACCTCTGCAGTGGTGAGTCAACCTTATAAGGACTTAATAACACAATAACATCTGATTTCACAAGCCATCTAACATTCTTGCCCTGCCTTTGTGAAAGGCTGACAGGATTGGAACCAATCTAATCTTGGCACAGGGTGGGGTGGCATGGGTGAGGGATATGGAGTTCAAAGAGCAGGGAGTGCATCCTACACTCCATGTGATGGCCTTGTTTACTTGAGAGGACTCAGAATGCTATGACTTTCAGATCCTACAAGAAGGGCAGAAACAATTGGGGTGGGGGTGAGGTTCTGCAAATAACACTGTCCTGTATCCTTGCAGATTTCTTTGCAAGGTTTTTCAGAATGGTTTAACATTGCCTCCTTCCTAATGCTGAAAGAAAGTGACCAGCTCAAGGTTTGTACACAAGGTTGGACTACAACATACAGTCCCCCCAGGTTTTAGCCTAATAACCTCTAAACCAGCATTGGCTCTCTGTCAACCTATCATAAAAAAAGTAGATATTACCAGTGGGATTCAATCTATCTTTTTGGTGTTCCTGAACACAATTTCATTTGATCAGCAAAAACCTTATGCAGTCATTTACTCAAAATATTCAGATCTCAAAACATCAAAACGTTCATTTATGTGAATATAAATTTACTCAATATAAGTACGGGCTGAACTGCTGCTTCATACAGAGAGCTAAACCATTAGCATTTACAGAGGGACCCAGATTTTATTTTCCTCAAACATTCTAATTTGGTCTGTTCTACTCATACAAAAACTGAAGTGCATTTGTAGTATAATCTTGCAACTTGTGGTTGGGAGACAAGCAGAAGAGGAAGCTAGCAACCACAAGGTGGTAGTATATCTTAGATTTCAGCAACTTATAGAAAAGTATTTGAAAAAGAATTTAGTTCTGCTGCATACTTTCCCTTCACCAGTCCAACAGATCCTGAAATTCAGGGTGGGGGATTCTTCATGCACTGTGGTTTAAATCTGACTTGTACTTTTCCTTGCAATTCCAACTGAAAGATTTTTCCCAGATGGGGACTATATTACATGAAGAAATGCATCTAGAGTAAACCAACACATAAAAGCAGGATATTTATTCGTTTAAGAACCTTATTTTGTCAGTGAAAAACAAAAGTGAAAAAGAAACAAATGCATCTAGATCAACACATAAAAGCAGTATGTTTATTCACTTTAAAGAACTTTATTTTGTCATTGAAAAACAAAAGAAAAAAAGAAAAAAAAACTGGAAAAGAAAGTAAAAAGCAAGGATCTCAAGTTAGAAAAGGATATAAAAAACAAAGGACCTCTGGTAGAAAATGTTTTGTAAAACTACAGTTTCTTTTTGAAAGTAGTTTCTTCTTTGGAAAACAGGGGAAAAAGGAAAACCCAAAGCCTGGGACATCCCAGTTCATTGCGCCATCCAGGATTTGCCACAGTTACAGACAGCCACTCCCAAGCAACAAACAGTAGGAGGGAGGGAATTGGGAATTTCCCTGCTCCAGATTAAAGTTTATATATTAGAAACTCTATCTCTTTGATTTGATGACCCCAATGATTTTTTCACTAAATGCATGATCTATGTAAAGTAAGTGTTATCAGATTGGAGACCACGATCAGCAAAGATAGTGCTGTCTCACAACAAATGCTTAGATCTGACAGGTCCTGCCTTTCCAATCCACAAAGGTTCTGCAGTCCTTTCATGATGATACCTTAGCTGCCCGTTTAAAATGCAGAAGAAATCTTAAGCACCCATGGATTGATGCTAGCTTATCCAGTCAAAAACTGAATACAACTGATTGCTAAGCTTTAGAATGTGGGAAACAATTCTGATTTACAATCATCCTTCGCCCATCAATTAAAACTGGAAAAATATGGCCATATGGCAGTCATTAACCTGTCTTTTGCAGCTTGTGTTCAAAAGAAATGAGATATATGGGAACTTTCAATCTTTAAGGAAGGGGGGCAGACACCCCCCCATTACTCAGTAAGTTTAACTATAGACTCAGTTCCAAAGTTGCAAGGTCAAGTGCCCAGCATAAAGCTACCTAAGTAAAAATCTAAGACGTTGGCACTTCCCTTTACAGTAATACTAGAAAATTGAGGAGAACAAAAACTGAACTTTGCTCTCGCCTTGAAAACTTCAATTATTCCAAGGCAAAAGGGATTAAGAATCTACTTGTCCGCATGAGCTTAATTTTCATGTTTTGTCAGTCCCAGAGGTTACCGGCTGGAACAATACAACGTTTTGGTCCTGACAACTGTCCTGCCTTCATGGGAGGCAAAATCAGAGCTAAAGAGAGGAGTGGGGAAATCTGATGTCTAGACACTGCAACTAGGAGACTCAGTGGAGGCTGAATTAGGGAAGAAAGCAGATCGGGCTAAGGAGCAGAAAAATTGCATTTTGTTCAGAAAAGAATACCTTTAAAAGAAATTATTTGGGTAGACACAAAAACAGAGAGCTCCTGAGATGTTTCATCATAGTCTAGGCAACAGAAGCAAAGGAAAAAGAGTAAAATCTGAAATATATATTCACAATAGTTTGGAACACAATTCTTGAGGAGTTTCTCCAAATTTAGACAAAACCAGGGAGATCCAGTCTATCCAAACCTGTGTCTCTTCAAAGAGGCAGCATTTGCACATTCTCATTCAGGATTTGAAGTCAACATACAAAGCAGTTTTCCTGCTCACACTGGCTCTATAGTCTCAAAAAAGTGGCTGTGGCTGTCGAAGGCTCATATTGCAACAAAGAGAATAACTCATTGGCAACCAGCTGTGTCACTGTCAGCCTCAAGCAGCAATGTTATACTCCTCACAAGGTTAACTTTCCCATTTGGAGTTAGGATGTTCGGCTGGAGCACATCACAGGCTTTCCGGAGATCTTCAAGTCATCAAAAGGCAAAAGTGTAAGGATCTGTCAACAAAAGACAAATAATACAGTGACCAGTCAAGATGGTTGCGTACAAAAAAGCTAGCATTGCCACTTTATCATGGAGAAAATCCATCCTTGTGGTTGCTGGGAGTTGACATTGACTTGATAACTTGTGTGTAATTAATCATTACTTCAATGAGTGACAGAAACATAAAGCACAAACAGTTTGCAAAGATTGTCAGCTATCTAGTGTAGCCAGAAAGAGCAATAGACTCTATGGTTAAAGTTAAACCCTTCTACCCATTATACAGGAAGATAATTTGTGATATTTTTCTTATGAAGAGCAGTATATTCACAATTAATTTATTATATATGGTCCCTTTCTATGTGTTTTGGGGACTAACATGTTCATGGACGAAAACAGATCACCTATGTGAACACCCCAAATTTTCCCAAACAAGGCTAGCTTCATCACTATAGGTACTCAAGTAGCCCTCAACTTATGGCCACAAGGGAGCCTGAAAAATGTGTTGTTAATTTGGGGCAGTTATTAAGTGAGACATGTGACTAGGACACTAATTTGAACTCTATCCTAATATATAAAAATAATCTATTGGTTTTTTTTTAATTTCATGATAATCTAGCAACTTCCTCCACATCACGACCATGAGTTTTATTATACAAAGAAAAAATAATATTGTTCTAAGATGTCAGGAACATCAGACATTATGCACTGATATCCTTTCTTTCCTAAAGGAGGTCAGGCTTTAATGTTTTATTTTCCTAAATTACCTAGGAGGCGAGATACGTCAGGCAATAAGACAGCAAATAGCTAAAGGTCACCATCAGAAGTAACAGGTATCCAACTCTCTTAAATACAACGCAGAAGTATATCCATTCTATCGTAGAAGACAGCAGAATGGTCCTATTCTCTGCACTGGGTTGGGATTCACAGCAGGAATCTGCACGTGTAGGCTAAGGGAACCCCGTGGCCTTTGATTTCCACTTCTATCCATTGCCTGTATATTAATAATGAGGACAAACACTATTCAGCTTCAGAGTAAAATCTGGTACTCACTTTGACCTACATGGAGCTCTGGTTTGCTTAGAGCCTCATCTTCCTGATGTAAGAAGGACACCAGTTATCATCCTGATTCATTGCAGCATAACTGATGAAGTCTGCCTATCCTGCCTTATGTAGTTGCTTGGAACTGAAATAAGTTGTAATGATGCCAAAGCAATAGCAACCCCCAGGCAGACTAGCCAGTTTAGCAGCTCCTCCCTGCACGTAGCCTTTAAGATTAAGATCAGATGGATGTGAACTGCAATTTGGCAAATCAAAGATACAAAGAGCATCATGGAAACAGAGACAACTGCAGTTACCAGAACTCTCAGTTCTTGCCTTTTTGCTAAACATCATGTGCTAAAACTTAAGAAATACACAACACAACTTGTTTCTCTGTCTTACTTTCAGATTGGGAGTGGGCAACCTACAGCTAATTAGCTTCCCAGCACCCTGGGAGTGTGCAGATGAATTTCAGGGGCAAAATGGCCGCATTCTAAAGATGAGGGTTTTGCAATTAACATTGGGATCAGAACTTTCTAGGAAGGCTATTGCTTCTATTTCCTTTCTGAAAACCATTCAAACACAATTCAAAATTTACATTTTTTTATCTTTCCATTTTTATTTTTGTTTTGGGCCTTGGGGTTGGTGCTTAGTGTAGGAATAAAAATCCCCTCAAAGTCAGGTGGTGCTAGCCCCTGCTTAGTCTCTTAATTACATTCTAAAAAATGACCAGTTCCCCTTTCCGATTCTTAACATCCCTTTCAACAGGCCACATATTTAAATACTCCATTTCATGTTGTCACTGGATGGCTTCTTGCCTACTAGAAAATGGATAGACTGAAGTTGGCCACCCTTATTCGGCACCTAAATCAAGATTACTTAGCTCTTGCCTATAGAGCAATCTATCTAATTGCAAGTAATTCCAGAGAAATTCTCACATCATCATTGCCATCTGCCAGATCTTGAGCTGTCTCATTCTCCATATTCCGCAATAAGGTATCTGCTCCCGAATGGCAGAGGATTGCAGCAATGGCAGCATCGTTCCTGCCCACAGCCAGGTGCAGTGGGGTGCAGCCATTGTACATCTGTGAATCCACCTGGGCTCCCAATTGCAGGAGGTGGCTCACAGCCATCTCATCATGATTCTCCACTGCCATATGTAGGGGTGTCTTTCCACTTGTGCCATCCTGAGAGAGCAAGAGATGGGGAAGGGTCAGTTATTTCACGAAATTTCATGAGCAAAATTCCATAGAACGTACGTCTTTCTGTGTAGATACAGTAAGAAACTTAGATTTCATACTGCAAAAGCCTGCCACTTCTTGGCCTTTGAGTAAAAATGTCAACAGTGAAAGCCAGTTCCAAACACAAATAAGAGAAAGAGAAAGTTCCTTTCTGGAACATGGTGCACCTGAGATTCAAGCAAATTGCTCAAACCTAGAAGAGCTTAGGGTGGGGCTCGCACTGGCATAGCAGTTCCCAAGTCAAAGTCTGAGCATTCTCTTCCTGAAGATGCAAAAAGTAAACAAGGAGCTCTGAAGTAATCAGGGTTGTACATAGTTCTGAAATGGTCATGACTCCTTGGAATTGATGTTGACTCCTGGGAACTACGATCATGTGGATGTCACTTGGTTAGCAGCAATGCAGAATGTATTTGCTATTGCTTGGTTCTAGGGTGTTTCTGTTTTGTTGTTGATTTGACTGTCTTGTTTCCCAGTCATCTCCACAGCCAGTCTGACCCTGTTTAGCTTGTTTTGCTTTCTAAAATCAGTATTCTGTTGATGACATGTAATCACTAACCAAATCCAAATTTTATTCTACAGTTTTATCCTATATACTTTTAAAAGTTAGCCTGTTTCATTTGCACAAAGGAAAGAAAGAGAAGATAGGCAAAGCTACAACTTATTTTTTTTTCCTTTTTGTTCAGTTGTGTCCAATTCACAGAGTTTCCTGGATAAGTTCCTGCAATTTAATTGGCAAGGAATTTCAAAAATGGTTTGCCATTTCCTCCTTCCTAGAGCTGAGAGAAAGTGACTGGCTCAAAATCATCCAGCTGGTTTTGTGCCCAAGGCAAGACTAAAACTCATGGTTTTCTAGTTTCTAGCCTGATACCTTAACCACTATATCAAGCTGGCTCTCACATAGGTAAGTTAGCTTTTCTCTATGCCCACTTTTGGAGATTTCAGTAGCACTCCCTACATTGTTAGTATTAGACTTAACCATTCCAATACTGTCAAGCACCTGGGAAATCAGGAGATTCAGGCAGTTCAAATGAGTATAAAGATTTATTGCAAGCTTAAATTCTCTACAAGTATCCAACCAACTAATGGTCAAGAGAAATGAGTGGGAGATAAAAAAGGCATTCATGGTGGGCTGGAATTAGATCACTTGGGGGTGCATAGGGACTCATGACTTAGGACACATTTGATGTCTCAGGTTCAACCCAATCATCTCCTATATCTATTTCTTATAAAGCTTTAAAGTCTACAGCATGCCAAACTTTTTGCTCAGTAAGAAATTTTCAGAATTGACACGTCATATATAAGAGATGGAGCTCTGCCAGTTCTCCCTAACTTACCTGCACATTAATGTCAGCTCCATTCTGCACCAGTAATGCCATCAGTTGAAGGTTCCCTTTCAAGGTGCTTATGTGAAGACACGTTAAGCCTGGAGGGAGATAAATAAAACCCAAAGAGCTCAAGAAACCTGTTGCAAGTGAAGCATTTAAGCACCGAGTTTTAATAATCATCAGACATAATGGGATCACTCCACACACTCCTTTACCTTGCCAATTCTGGAGCTGCAGATCTTGTAGAATTTTTCTAGTCTGCATCTCAGAGACTGGTTTCTTCAGAGGCAGCAACAGCTCAACACATTCCAGACTCTGCTGCTCACAGGCCAAGTGCAGAGCAGTATTTCCATTGCGGTCCTGCAGTGCCGTATTCACCCCTTTCAGAATTAATGCTTTCACCACTTCATATTGCTCCAAATACACAGACAAGTGAAGCGGAGTCTGCAAATGACAAAAAAAAAAAAAAAAAAAGAAGAGGAATGTAAGCTGGAAAGGAGTGGAAAAGCAAGGTAGGTATGCAAATAAATAAACCTAACAAGCAAACTTGGATTCACTTGGATCTTAACTACACCACAAGACATAAAATTCAGCAGTGATGCAAGGTTTAGCATTCTGAAAATAAGGAAGGAGAGCAAGTGGACAAGGCACCAGACAATCCTCTAAATGCAGAGCTTGGCCCTTAATAGAATATGTAGTGATTAGAAGATGTCCATGCTCATAATTTTTTTATTCCTTCCCATGAATAGCAAAAGACAGAGAAATCTATTCAGAATAAGAATCTTTTAATATCCAAATAATGTTACTTATTTCTTTTTCCCCCAATGATTTTGAGTGGCTTACAACTACAAAAATATGCTACACTCAAAATACTAAAAATATTTTAAAACAATCGAAACAGAATGTTTTTGAATGTGAAGGAGACCATCAGCTTCTTGGCATAAGTAATAATACCACAAAACTTCCAAGAATGTTACAGTGAAGCAGAATAGATCTTTATATTTAAATCGCTTTTAGAGTATGGACAAAAATATGTATTTATCATATTATCAAGAGCACTTTAACTTCCAGCCTTAGATTATTACCACACTGAAACTTGCTCTCTTTCCAGCTAGAACAGAATAAACCCTGATCCTTCTTCACTTCTCTTACCACCTACTTGGAACAAATCGTTCTGGAATTCCAAAACCTTCACGGGCATTTGGGCAATGCAGCAGAAAGCAATAGTTGGCATACAGTGGATGATTGCCAGGTGTAGTAACCTGAAAGGGAAAAAGATTAATCATGTCAACCTGTAAAAATAAAGAATGACTTCCCTTCAAGCAAAGCAATCATTCCTATGTAGCAAAGCCACAGTTGCTGGCTTAGGTTTAGCTCTTAGAAGTAAATTAGCAGGCTTGCTTATTGGAAAATCGTGTCAGACTTATGCATGCGTAGTATGACAATTTCCATGTTACACCATTGCACAAGCCAAAATATATTTTACACAGCAAAGAAGTTTACTATTTGCAAGATGTCAGCCATTCATTTTTCTGGTGAAGAGACAAATATCTCTAAATGTAGTACAGGTAGTCCTTGACTTACAACAGTTCACTTATGACAATTCACAGATACAACGGCACTGAAACAAATAACATGACTATTTTTTGCACTCTAATTACCCTTGCAGCATCCTCACCGTCACATGATTTACATTTGGATGCTTGACAACTGACTCATATTTATGACGGTTGCAGTGTCCCAAGTTCATGTGATCCACTTTTGCAACCTGACAAGCAAAGTCAATGGGGAAACTAGACACAGTTAACAACTGTGTTACTATTTAACAGCTGCAATGATTCACTTAATAAACGTGGCAAGAAAAGTCGTAAAATGGGACAAAACTCACTTAACAATTTTTCACTTGGCAACATAAATCTTGGGCTCAATTGTTGTTGTAAACTGAGGACTACCTGTAATTCATCAAAAAGGAAGGCACATATTCTTAACAACTGTCCCACCGACTTAATTGAAATTGCCATAAAATAAATCCAGGGCTATCAATATTCAATATTCTAAAATGCAAGCCAAATGTCTGTTTGCTTTGAAAGCACACAAGCAGATAAAGAGAGCGGGTTGGCGAGGACCTCCTGGTTCAAAGCCAGGCAGCAAAATTAAGTAATGCCATGCAGCAAGGTTCTCTTACGTTCTATCAACTAGATCTCAATCAATTTGATCTAAAAGAGACTTTCATTGTAAAAGGGGAAAAAAGTTTACTGAAAGTTCCATTGCTGAAGATTGGTATTCTTGGACTTATGGAATAACAACATGACTAAGGGGTATTTTTGAATATCCAATTCTTCATAGTAAATCGTCTTTATGGTGATCTGTAGCTTTTCTGAATACTGTTTGGTAATTACATTTTTACCAGAAAAACATCACAATGAATGGTCTTTTCTTCAGACTGGGAAATTGATTGAGCAGCCAGCTAGGAGATTTCAGAGTAAGGAAAGAGGTGTAACAGATATCAGCTATTATTCCAGTGAAACCTTTTACCAACAATAACTAACATCGGCTAAAACTGCAACCAAGAAAAATGCAAGAGTCAGCCTTTCCAAAAAATATGGTAAAAAAAATAAACTATTTTTTAAAAAAGAGAAACTGTAAAATGGTTCTGCCCCTGGATTGGTTTAAAGCATGTGTGGGAGGAACTCAAAGTTTCTTCAACTGCCTTACAAGTGACATCAAAGTACTGTAGCAAGGCTGGATTCTAAAGCTTTACAGGTTTCCCATTTCCCAGCATAATTACCCAGAGAAGGGCTGAGGACAAAGGCAGCAGCAAATGCTATGTCGTCATCAAGGATATGAGTGTATTAAGAGCAAATGATGTTTGTTGTACTATTCTAGTACAATTGGGGTTTTAACTTAAACTTAATTTTACTTTAAATTGAACTAATTTAAGCTAAATTTTAATTGTTCATATTTTAATTGTTTTAACTGATTTTAATTGAAATTTTAATCATAATGATGATGTTTAATTGGACAGCCTTTATTTAATTATTTTATTAGGTTTTTAAATTGTTATTGTACTTATGTTTTTATTGGCTGTGCACTGCCCCGAGTCCCTAGGGAGAGGGGGCGGTATATAAATCAAATAAAACTCTAAAAAACAAACTCTAGTTTTTTTGTTTAGTTTTGTTTTGTTTTTTAAATACTTGGTACAGAATATCCCTAGGTATAGATCAGGGTTGTCAAACTCAAGGACCTGGGATCGAATCCGGCCTGCAGGGTACTTAGACCTGCTCTGCATGGATGCCCTGGAAACTGCGAAGGAGTGGCCTGTGCTTCTGCGAGTGAAAATGGGCTCCCGAGCTCTGTTTTCGGCTGCCACAGTCTCCTGTAACCCTCTGCCAATGAAATGGAGTTTGGGAGGGGTGTGTGTGTGTGTGTGTAATCAAGAGGCAGCAGCACAGGCAACCAGCCCAGCACACCACGCTCTCCCACCAGTATTTATAGACTCACACACTTCTTGCACGGGCACGAAGCAGAAGACACCAGCCTGAAGATGGCGAATGGGACCTCGCCGAAATATTGTGAAGATATACTCAAACCTACACAGGAAAAGACACGAACAGACCAAGACCTGTGTGTGTGTGTGTGTGTGTGTTTGTTTTTGTAGATTTTCACGGGTGCAGGTTCAGGTCCTTTCCCGTGTAAGTCTGAGAGTATCTTCGCAATGTTTCGGCGAGGTCCCACTCGCCATCTTCAGGCTGGTGCCTTCTGCTATATATATATTTAAACTTTCCATGTTATACACATATTTCATCATTTAAAGCCAATTCTGTTAATTTTCTTAGCATATAGTACCACTATCATTATAATAATTGTAGATATTGAATGCTAATATCCTTTTATAAAGATGCTTTTCCAATATTAAACATGCAACTGGAAACTCAGCTGAATCTTGTATATACAATATGTAACCTCATGAAAACTCAGCTGAATCTTGTATATACAATATGTAACCCCTGCCACAATTTGAGAAAGTTGCTATTAAAAGAATAAAAAAGCATGAACACCTGCAGATTAGAAAATAGTTATTTGAATAAGAAAATGAAAAGCAAATAGGGATGCACACTGTACTAGACTTGTACAAGATTCAGAAGTACCTAATAAAGCTAATAAATCTGTGTAATATCTAATGTTTTCAGTTTTTTGAAACTGAGTTATTTAGCTACTAGCAGAATAAATAATAAATGACTACAACTGAAACAGAACTAAATTACTGCCTAATCAGATATTCTAGAGGGAGGGGGAAAATCTTTGTAATCTTTTTACAATGGTATAGAAGTTATACCAAATATTAGCTAAAGTGAGTAAATAAACACAAATAAAATGAAAATGTTTTTTCTTTAAAAAAGCAGCTATTTTTAGGACAAGCTCCTTTTTAAAAATCACAATTGTTTCCTACATTCAAAAATAATTTCAGAATCAATGCAAGAAGATGCAATATTAGCATACCGTATGCCATCTTTAAAAGAAAGAAAAGAACACTTAATATCAATTTGATTCATATAACATTTTCTTCCGGAAGTTAACCAACTTTTACAAAGATCACGATGCACTTGCAAGGGGGTATTTAAAACCAAAGACTCATTTTTAGTGTACATCTGTAAGCCCTTTGGTGTCCAAGGCATGTTAAAAAAAAAAAAGAGGGGGGGGATTTCCATAGAAGCCAGGGGAAGGAGACGAGAGGGTTTATTTGCAGTTACTGGAAAAAAGAAAGAGAGGAGAAAGGAAAAAGAGGGTCAGTCTCACAAGTACCTAAAACAGTCCCCTATGGGCCATATTACGGGCTTTCTTTTTTGAGCTGTGCACAAAAGCATGAATGCTCTGCTCCATAAATAGAGAGGCTGCAGTTCAGGCAACCAGCCTGGGGGAAGCCCAAAGTCACATGGTCTGGGGAATTTCCTTGCCCACAAAGTTGCCTCAGCAACAGGATGGGGAGGGAAAGAGCCCAAAAAGCAGCCAATGCTCAGCTGCTTTTTCCAGCCAACACAAATGGCTGGGGGAAGAGATAGGTTACCTTGTTCTGTCAGTGGCATCTACTTTGGCGGTGCTGAGGTTTTACAAGGCTGCGTTGAAAAATTAACCCTCCCTTCATAGACAATGATTTGGGTGTTGTTGTTTTTAAATTGCATAGCTACTGTCTTTTGCCCTAGAACAGTGGTGGCGAACCTTTTACTTACCGAGTGCCGAAAAGCACGCACTTTGCACGTGCCAGCCGCACTTGTGTGTGGCTCCTCCACATGCGCTGCTTGGGCAACCGCACCATTTGCGCATGCATGAAGCTTTTGCATGTGCAATGCATAAGCACTGCACACAGGCAGTCACGCACACATGAGCATGTGCATGCGCAGAAGAGCTCTAAAGGTCAGCTGGATTTCCTGCTGCAATTGCATGTGCTTGCACAGTGGAGGCCCGAAGACCAGCTGGGTCTCTGCCATGGTGCATGCGTGCATGTGCAATCGCATGTGCATGCTCAGCTGGAGGTAAGTTGGCCGACAGCTTGTGTGTCCAGCAAGATGGCTCTGTGTGCCACCTGTGGCACCTGTGCCATAGGTTCGCCATCACGGCCCTAGAAGCTTGTAGTGTTTGCCACATAGTTACACATGTTTCTAGGACAGCCTCTCTGGGGTTAAAGGCATAAAAAAAAGAACTTTTTTAAAAATTAATAGTTGGCAATTCCAATCGTTCTGCCAATGTGTTAGGACTGGTCTGCCAGTTCCTTCAGTGACCTTTTCAGGTGCAGATGATCAATGGAAAACTAGTTAAGAATTTTTTAAAAAAAACAGGGTAGTAAAACAGAAACTTCTATGGATTGCTTTTCTAGCTAAGTAAACCCACTTCAGTCTTGAGTTTTCCAGAAGATGGACAATAATTCCTAGAATTCCCTGCCAGCATTCCTCTCTCCTATGCTGCAAGGTAATTGTAATCCAACATATTTGAAGGAATCTGGGCTGGATCTGATCTGGGCTGTTCCTGGCCATTATTGCTCAGTTCTTCAGTCATCACCAACCATACAGACATAGAGACCACCACTCCTATCCAGAGAAATCCTTGGTTTTAAAAACAATTTCCCAAATTAGCTTTAAGGTTAATTTACTACATAATAGGAATGTTTAACATAATTGCACTCTACTATGTTATCATTTGAAAACCTGGAAGGAAAGCGAAAGAAAAGAAAAGAGTCTGCCCTTATGGTTTTTGTAACTAGGCAATGGAACAAGTAGCCATTTACAAGCTTGGCTGAAAGAAATTGCCAAAAGGAAAACCTTTTTAAAACCACAGCTCAGCTTCACCCACATATACTATGTGCAAGTTTTGAAATTGCTTTCCAGATCAGTTAGCCCTTTATGTGAACTAAATTCTAAAACATGGTACATACACCTGCATAACACCTTAAATAAATATAGCAAGAGGCACACAGGTTAAATTTACAGTTCATTTTTTTCTAACCTGTTGTTTACCTGAAAAGCAGGATGACCTGCAACATAGACTTAGGGATATAGTTTACAACATCACACTAATACTTTTATCATTATTATTCATTGCAGAAGTAGGAAAGGTGTAGAAATCACACTGGAAACAGGAAGACAATGGCTGAAATAAAGTTGCTCTAACTGAGAAGATGTGGTGATGTGGATCAGTCATTCTCTCAAGTTAGTAGACTTCAACCAAAGAATTGTAGGGCTAAATAGGGAAGTAACAGTGGGATGGGGAGTGGGAGGAGAACCAAGAACAATTATTATGTCTCTTATTCTTGTACTGTATGTATTTATTATTTGTCCAAGTAGTAAATATAATTTGAGTGGGTCCAATCTTCCAAATAACGCAGAGATACCTTCAGAGTGAATCCTTCCACTGAGACTGAACAAACAGCTTTGGCAGTATATTGGAAAAAGAAAAAGAAAGAAGTTCCAAAATCAAAGTTTTGGAAAATCAGAGGCAAGTATGTATCTCCACGAAAGGGAACTCATCTTTTAGATCATCTTCAAGTCTTATGAACTGACCTAATTGGGTTTTTTTAAATACAGTGGTCCATTATCATGATAGGAATCATCTGGCTCACCATCATACGATCCAAGGAAAACTATAGATGGAGGGAAAACTAATATGAAACAGAAATTCTTAAAACAGCAATAATCTATTTTTCAACAATGTCCCTGAGCAGCTTTTTCAGAAAAAAATAGGAGCAAAATTGACATGAAACGTTTTAATACCCCAGCAGCATATTGTGTCAATCAGAGACTTATGGGAGCTAAAACAGCCCAGGAAACTAAATTAGTCAGAACAGGGGTGATTGGGGAGGGCACATTCTTATTTAGGAGGAGGCAAGGACTGAGATGGACAGAGCAGTTATGCAAAGTTAGGTTGAATTATGCACATGCTTGAAGCTGGGGTTTTCTGGGGTTTAGGGGAAGGAAAACTTTAGTTCATTGGTTTGCTTGTTCCAAACCTATTTTAAGTGTACTTATGTCTCCCATCCCACAATGGTAAGACAAAATGACCTTGAGTTTTCAGTAATTGTAAAATTAATATTCAGCAGTGCTGTTGGAGGGAGTTTAAGGATCCAATAAAAAAAGGACTCTGTGCTTTGCATTAAAATATTCTCAAACCGATTCAAAGCTAAAATTATACTAGATGTGGGTGTTCCTTTTTAGATAGCTAGCTAGATGAGAGCTAGATAGATTTCTTAATCAATATTTTTTAAGTAAAGTAAAAGATAATATAAACTAAGAGAAAGAAAAGAGAGAAAAATCAAAGAGAAATCTAAAAGTGCAAGAAAGCAAGCAAAACAGGCCAAACATTAATTTTTGGGGTTAATTGGATTTTTTTAAAAAAATTAAATTTTAAATTAATTTTTTAATTTATATTTTAAATTTATTTCTGTATTTTAAGTCTTTTTAGTTCATTGTACAAGAAATCTAATAATAAACTAATAAACTAATAAACTAAAATAGAAAAGAAAGAAAAAATATACCAAGTAGTTGTTTTTGGAAGTTATAAATAGTTATATATTTACTTCTTGCTCTATGATTACAACATAACTCTCTTCTTTTGATAATCTATCCTGCCTAATCATCAGAACCATAAACCATAAGTTCATTTTTTTTTGTTTCATACACAAAGTCTATAAGGCATTTTCAGTTAGCAGTAAAGATAAATATTGCCTCTTCTCTAATCAAAGAAGTTAATTTAGCCATCTGTGCAAGTTCCATCATCTTCACCAACTATTCCTCTCTTGTAGTTAGTGTTGTGCCTTTTCACTCTTAAGCAAATAACAATCTTGGTACACCTGACACTTATATAAAAACAAAGTTCCCTTGACTTTTTTCTAATTGTATGTCCATTAGAGCAGGGAATTTCCAAAGCAATTTGAAGTGAACTTTAACCACTGCCTCCTTTATCTGACAGAGTCAAGCTTAGCAGTGCAAGAAAAACAGGATTCTGTGACTTCTCCAAGCATACTCACTCAATTAGCAGCCAGCTCTATTTTAAAAGAAGGCTGGGCCATTGGAAACTTGGGGAATTTAAAGGGGAAGCAGCTTAGGAACAAGCCAATGTGATGCTATAATAGTTAAGGCTACAAGTAGTTAAAGACCCATTTTTTCCAACTAACCTGGCCTGGCCTGACACCTTGGGGTATTTTAAATTGGATAAATTTTTAGTTAACAAAATTTTTAATAGTAGTTTTTAAAGATTCAGCAAGTTTAATAATTTTAGATTGGTTTTTAAAATTTTGTTATGTATTTTGTCTTTTTATCTGCTGTGAACCGC
>JAEANM010006398.1:0-18630 GCA_017656035.1 Myanophis thanlyinensis | reverse complement strand
GAAGGCCACAGGTAGCCAGTGCAGCTCGCGCAGGAGAGGTGTTACGTGGGAGTTCCTAGGAACTCCCATAATTACCCATGCGGCTGCGTTCTGAACCAGCTGCAGCCTCCGGATGCTCTTCAAGGGGAGCCCTTGAAGGTGGGGGATAAATTAAGTAGTGTTATTTGTAGATAAAAAATAAAAGTTTGGGAAAGATGGAGGAAATAATTTAATAGTATATAAATAGGAATTTTTCCATATAGGCACCATTCAGTTTTTTGATTGGGGTCTTCAATTTGTCATACGAAAACCAGTAGTCCTTGATCCCAAAGAAACTTTTATACCCTTTATTTAAGTGGACTTATCACTTTTGGATTTAATTGTAAATAACTAAATATCTATATTTAGTATAGCAATCATAAAAATATAAATTCAGTGGAATTAAGATTAGCATAATAGAAGAAGCTTGTAAATTAAAATATAAAGTTTGCATTTTTTAAGAAGTAAACTTTAGTAAGAATTTATCAGGCACAAAGGATTATTACAAGTCAAGTTACAGTTCAAAAGATTTATTGCTTAAACCTATACACAACAATCTAGTCAAGTAAAGTTCAGTACTAAATTGGCTCCAGGTAAGGGCCAACAGAATTCAAGAGGTTGAACTTGGATCATTTGCGGTGTGCTTAATTCCTCCCCCAGCTCTGCCTTCTCTTCTTAAAAAAAAAGTCTGTATTGCATTCTTTGTAGATTTAATGTTTTATTATTTAAAAAACAGTCTAAAGTGTAAGCATATTTTCTTCATGTTTCTTTCACATGAGAGCATGTTTCCACAACCTAAATAAAACAAAAATGTATCTCCCATCTCTGTATTTCTATGTCTTAATTATAAAGTGCTTTTTATTTAAGAAATACTTTTCCCAAGTATTTATTAGGGTTTGTTATGGGAACATTTTGGAAGAGGAAGGAAGCATGCCATTTTTTTAGATTTTTATAACATCTAAAAGTACTGCACTGTTGTGCACCAAAGATTAATAGGTAAGATGTATTAAAATCTGCACAACGCTCTTTATGTATAAAGTGTTGTTTTGAAAATGCCCCCTTCAGATAATGGTAAAAGTATTTCATAATGTTCCCAGGAGGAGTTCTCTTCTATGCTTATATTTACTCTGAATTTATCCATAGGTACATATCTATTACACATTCCTTTTTGGAATAAGCAGTATTATATAAAATGGAGAAGAGTGAGAACTAATGAGAAAACGCAAATTAAAGGCAGAAAATAAGAGAAAAGGGAATAAAGTTAAATTGAGTTTATACCTCCCAGTATCTTTTTATCCTTGCTTCCACCACATGTTTCTCTCTCTCTCTCTCTCTCTCTTTCTCCCTCTCTCTGAGGATGTAATTAATTCCATCCAACCATACCTTTTTCAATATTCTTCCCCTTTTTTCTCAATCCACTTTTATCTCTCATGTTTTTGGTATATAAATGTTGTTTATCTATACATTACTTTATCTTTGAGGAATATAAATATATTTTTAAGTGATTTCTTTATAGAAAGAAGAAACCAGCTAAGTGACCTGAAAGCAGTAGTCTTAATCTGGATCATTTGATTGAAAAACTATTTGTTTTTATTTCGGCTTAGTTGTTGTATGTCTGTTTTTCTCTATTGGAAGAAACTAGCAAAGTGACGTGAAAGCAGTAGTCTTAATCGGGATCATTTGATTGAAAAACTATTTGTTTTTATTTAGGCTTAGTTTGTTGAGGGTCTTTTTTTCAGCTTATAAATGATGAATCTCAATAATCTACTTCATGAGTTTATATAGTGATTCTACATGTCATTGGATCTCTTGAAAAATATTGGTCATTTGGAAAAGTGTATACTTCTTCCATAAGAAGGAACTTTTGACCTATGGTAGAATGTCATAGGTTAGGTATGCAGGTTCCACTCACCTATACTAGATAACAGTTTTGCAATATACAACAAATAAAAACCATTTAATTTTTAAAAGAAAGTATATTTTAGAAAACAATTGCTCTGAATTTTTCTGAATAATAAACAAAAATACCAATTTAATGTTTACCAGAATAGCTGAGAAAAAAGTTGATGTGGCTATGAGATTGTAATATAGAAACTTGATTATATGATTATGTGCTTGCTATATTATCTCAAACTTGCTTAGCAAATACATTCATATATAATGTGTGATATTTGAAAGCAAGTTTTTTAGAATAAAAACAAAAATTCTGATATGAATCAACAAAGTCTCCCTCCTAGAAAGTTGTTCAGAAAACATTCTTTTGAATATTTACAAAACAGTCAATTTGTGCAATTTTTTTTTCTTACATAAAGCACTCAGAGTTGTCTGGAGTTGAACATTCTTTAAATCTATGCAAATAAATCATTAAAGAATGGGGGTAGGCAAAGACTCTACAGCCATGGCCCTCACCTGCCTATCTATTCACCGCCCTGAGTCCTTCGGGAGAGGGGTGGTATAGAAATTTAATAAAATTAAAATTAAAATTAATCTAACAATAGCCACGAGTCCAGGAAGATCTTTGCTGCCTCAGGAAAAATGCTAGCTATCCCTTAAAGAATAAATGAGACTTCAGTGTACAGATAACTTGATCTTGCTTGGGTTCAGTTTCAGCCTGTTTTTTTACAACTAGACCCTAACAGTATCCACACCTGGAAGAGCATTTAACTATAGAGAAACATATTGGAGGCCATTGAACCACCTTTCCTGTCCTGTAATTATTTTCTGGAACCACCAACTGAAGGAGGAGTGAAACATCTGAAGTATTGTGCCCCAGTCCCCTACCTCTGTAAGTGGCATAGAAGAATTCCATGTTTGATAATAACAAAGGCTACCAAGGGTTCTGAAAAGAGTAAAAGGGGCATATTTCTCCCCTCTAAGTCTTGACAAACACAACCTATTATCATGATGCTGCATCTGTTTTATGCACAAACCTGAATCTTGATTAAAAAGTATCTAGAGAACCCATCTTCTCTAGGATACTTTGTAGTTTTCTTCCATTATCAGTGCAGGTATCCTTGACTTAAGATCATTCATTTAACAATGATTTGAATGAAAGGGTGCTTATCTCTTTCTAAAACACTTCTGGTGTCCAGTCACTCTGTTCCTTTTATCATTAACTCTTCCAAGCACAATTGCTTTCTCCAGTGAATTCCCCTGCATGATATGGCCAAAGTAAGTGAGACTCAGTTTCATGATTTTGCCTTCTAGTGACATATCTGGTGTTATGCGCTCCAGTACTTGCTTGTTAGTCACTTTCACATCCAAGGAATGCGCAGAAGCCTTCTGTAGCACCACAGATCAAATGAATTGATTTTTTTCCTGTCTGCTTTTTTAAGATCCAATGTTCACAAACATAGGTAGCTTTGGAGAACATTAAGACTGGACTAACCTACATTTGGTTGCCAGGCTGATGTCCTTGCTTTTTCATATTTAGCTCATGTTTATCATTGCTGTGCGACCCAGTACAATCTGACCTTTTATTTCTTAGCTGCATTCATTGCTTTGAGTGATCTGCAATCCTAGGAAAGTCATTTTTCCCCACACATTCTATCTCTTCACTGTTCATTTCTATTTTAATGTTTCCATTCCTTGCTGTGGTCATGAGTTTAGTCTTTTTAATGTTCAGAAAGAGATCAAAATTTTATCTTCTTTGGTTTTCTTGATTTTCTAGGCCTTCCTTGGTTTCTGAGAGGAGAGTTGTATCATCAAGTTGTTGATTTATGTCTTCCCTTTTATTCAGGAGTTCAAAGTAGCATCTACAGTTCTCTCTTCTCCTATTTTTCCCCTCACATAAACTTATGAAATAGTTTGAGGAGAGAGAGAGAAAGAGAACGAACCATTGTATTAAGTCATGTAGTGTTGAAGATAGACTAGAACTTTTCTGCTATTAATTGGTTTTGCTATTAATCAATGCTTTACTACAGGGGTTCCCAATTCCTGGTCCGTGGAAACTGGGCTATGCAAACAAGCAAAGCCCTATCCATGGGATGTAGGCAGCACGCGAGACCATGCCCCCTCTGGTCCACTGAGAAACCTCTCTCCATGGAACTGGTACCCAGTGGCCAAAAGGTTAGGGACCACTACTTTATTGTATACAACTTTGTCTATTTTATTTGTAATCTTAGCATTTTGTGGGCAAGAAAACCAATTCTGTTTTTTCTGTCCAGGGCTAGACCTAGAACACTTTTTGGATTTGAATCTGTATATCTCAATAGTTTAAAAAAAAGTTAGTGTTAGTCTTACTCAAACTATTTATAATATTTTTTAAAAGTATTTGGCATCTCTTAATTGGGCTTTAATAGCTTATTGCTTGTATCAATATTTGTAAGTCATTCAGAGTGATAAAGGTGTAGAAGTCATGTGTAATTTTCAATGAATAAATGGAACAGCAAGAAAGCTTCAGGCTAGACATGATCAGGCTAGACATGATCATGTTCCATATCTTAAAAGTCACTTTTCTGAATAGGTAAATACAAGATTTGGTGTGCCCAAAGCAATTTTTAACATAATTATGTTCTGAGGCTATCATGCTTGATGATTTTATTAAAAGAATCTACTGCTTGTTTTGAAGGGCATATATATATATGTCACAGTGCTTAATTTAATATGTAGCATTATGTAAACTGATTAATGCCTCTTGAATGTTGTGTAAATAGGGAACCCAATACTGATGGAAGTATTGTCCTCAGGCCTTATTTGGAAATATGTTTGGATGTAGTGAGATTTTAATTTTCATGATTATGTCTCTAGAATAGAGATTTGTTAGATAGAAATGTCCAAAGTAGCTTGCAGTCTTGTATGAATAGTAAAGATCTAGGTGGATGCTTCAGCATTACAAATGCCATGTTTCAGTCATTTTTGTAATTTCTTCCTGTTGCTGCTGCTTGTATGATTACACCCAATTCAAATGTGTTTTTGGTTGTCGTCTTTTTGAGTTATGCTTCTTCCTTGCTTGATCTCATTCCAATATCTGGAATGAACATCTAGATTGATTCTTTGGCAATGGGCATATCATACTTTTCAAGGTTTAATTGGATACAAGAACACATATTGTACAATTACAGTGAAACTGTCTTTTTTTTTAAAAAAAAAAGTCCTATCACTTCCCTTGACTATCCCTTCAGTAAGGTATAACTGAAGTAAATATATGTAGGATTTGCAGATTAATTAGCAATTGGAACATGTACAGAAAGTGTTGCTTTTTAGAAATGCCAAGAGAGCAACTGCCTTTTTGTCAATTATTCCCAAACTGGCAGGGACTAATTATACCGTATAAGCTTTATTGTTAAATGTAAACATATTGCTTTATAAATTAAGTTCTGTTGTTGTATTTCTTAAAACAAATGTAAATGCCTAAGGGGAAAGATTATGTTCTTAAATGAATGTGTGTGACTTCTGCACACAGCTATCAAAGGCATGTATATTATCTGTGGTTATTTTGGTTGCTTATATAACTTGACTAAAGTGCAATGTAACATTCTTCAGAAACTGAGCACATTCTCTTCCAGAAGTTCTGGAGTTATAGTAAAATAGGCAATACTTTAACAGACAGTAACCCTGTGTTGGGAATCCATCAACACATTCATTTGCCTTGATAGAATACTCAGAGCACATCACTAGCAGAAAAAGCTTTCCTCTGGAAATGCTAATCTGGTGTATTAGCTTTCTTGTTCTTGTATTATTACTGAGCCATTTTAACTCCCATTGGGAGCAACAAAGAAAAATATGTAAATAGTTTGTAGCATATATTATTTTGACAGTGCTGTTTTGTTGTACATTAACAACCCTAAAATAAATTGCTACTTTATCCTTGTAAATCAGAATGAAATGAAAAAAACTTAATTCTAATAAGCTATGCTGAATCACCATGTCCACAATTCTCAATTAGATGCCAATGAGACATGATATTAATATTTTACCAATTGATATAAAAAGATAAACCACCTCAGTTATTGGAGGTAATATATAATTGTGATCAGGGTGGATTTGATTTAAATCACTAGTAAAAAGACTTGACTTAAATCAACTCGATTTAAATCATAATTTTTAAAGAGCAACTGTCATCTCCATCCCACAGCGGCTCCTCTGACCCGCTGTTGACTTTAATAGAACGGCTGGTGATGTGGCAGTGACACAAAAAGGTGAGGGATGTGGCAGGCAGCAGGTAACTGGATGCCCACTAACAGGTGCTGCCATAATGGTGCTCTTTAATATATTTATACGGTTTCACTTTCATTTTTACTGCTTGCCCTTCCTCCTCACACTTCAAATTTGGTGGTACAAATGCATTTCTCTGCACACAATCATACAGTATACATAATTTTGCAAAACAATGGGATAAAGGAATATTCCTGAACTTTGTTTTATGATTTATCTCATGGTTACTGTGAAATTGTGTGAATACATCAATGCAGTGCATGTTATCTCAGCTTGCAAACCTTGGATTCATTGAATGAGTTTACAAAAAATGTAAATATTGCAGAATACATCCTCATGCTACATAACTAAGCTTCACTTTGTGCTGAATAAACTAAATTATTAATATATCTTAAATAGAAAACACTCTTTAGATAGCATTTTATTAAAATAAACAAAAATCCAATTTAAATTAAAAAAAAACCTGATTTTTTAATCGATTTTTATCCACTCTGATTGTGATTATAGTAGTAACCATTACTAATCTTATCTTTAATGAATTTGTCTCCTTTTTAAAAGTGCCTATGTACTAAACCTCACTACATATTGTGATAGTTAATTCAGCAATTGAAGCGTGTGTAATGTGAATAATTGTTTTCTTTCATACTCTCTTGAATATGCTACTATTTAGTTTCATTCAATAATTCTGGGATCTAATACTATGAAACATAAAACTATCAACATTTTTGTCTAATTCTTACACTTGTATAATCGCTTTTTCCACTTTAGGTGTCCTAACTATCATTTTTGTCTTAGGAGAGTGTTCTAGCTCTCTCACATAGTTTTGAATCTCTTCCCAGAGATTTGCTCCTTCCCATGGTGGGAGCAAATTGTTTTGTCACCTGAACTATTTAAGAAAATTTGATCTTTTCACTGTCAAATTTCTAATTCTTTATAACAAATTTCTGAGAGAAATGATGAAAATATGTTGCCTGTTGAATTCTGGGTGTTGAAGTCCACATATCTTCAAGTTACAAAGATTGAGAAACACTGGACTGACAGAACTTCCAATACTTTTTTCTATAGGAGTTGTAGGTTTTTTTTCTGCAATTCTATTCTCCATTGTGCTGATGAGAGAATCCAGGAATAGGTTGCCCTCGTCTTGTAGCTCATTGGACTGAGTCTATCAAAGTTATAAGGACACGCCTCCTTTACCAATGATCCCCAGCTTTTGACTCAGTCTCACACTCGAGAAGATGTGTCAAAATTTAATCTGAAACTATTCAAGCAATTTTTCAAAATTCCTGGAATAATTCTCTGCAGCAGCTTGGATTATAAAGTTGGACTCTCGGCTTTCTGTCTCCCAATCCAACCAGTGAGCCACCTGCCTTTATTCCAGCATGAAGAGCTCAAACCCACTGAAGGCCGATGTGTCAGTTTGGTTATTAGGTACTTTGGAAATTAGGTACTTTGGAAAATTCCAGCATGAAGAGCTTCAGCTCAAGCCCGCTGAAGGCTGATGTGTCGGCTTGGATTTGTTTAGCATGAAAGAGCATTGGCCGACGCTGCTAATGGGTGGGCTGGATGGTCTCTTTGACAGCATTTTCTGCTCCTTTGCCACAAGCAAAGAAAGCTGAGGGAGCCAGGAGCTGTCAGGAATACCTGAATCTTCGCTAAAGGTGTGAACAGGCTACTGGATTACCAGATCACCCACAGGAAGAGCCACTTTCACCTCTGCAGCAGGAGAAGGTTGATGGAGTCTCTGCCCAGTCCCCATATATACTCCTTGGCTCCAAGGCTTAACCGTGCCAGCAGCAGAGTTTCAGACGGAACACATCTGCCCTGTCAGGCTGTATTTCAAGAGGAGACCGCAGCTGCTTGCGGCAGCGATATGACAGCTTGCAGGGAAGAGCTAGCTCTCCCTGCAGGCATTCAAAGCCCCAGAGCCATTTCCTCGGGCCCGAAGTCGGTGGTGAAAGGTGCAGCTGCCCAACTTAAGACAAAAGCTATTGCCTCAAGGAAAACCTCTAAGGCTGAAGAGAAAGACATATGGAGGCATCAGAAGGCCCTAGAATGGCAGATTGCTAAAGGGCAGAAGGAGGCTTGCCAGCGGAGTTAGAGAATACCCGCCAGGGTGAAACTGACATTTCCTGTCCAAATTCTGCTCAGCTATTGGAATTACAAAGTCAAGAAGACAGGCTGCATTACCACACATGGTCTCCAGATGGGGCTAGAGAGTAAGCCTATCAACTATGCATACCATTGCTTGACAGCAATGAGATTCAGTGGGATTCCAGGTCATGCCTGGTTTCAGTAGCTGGAGAATGGCAGCATCCTCTGAGAAAGCTGGAGCCTAGCAAAGAGGCAACTTTTACTTCCACAGTGGCAGGGCTCTGCCCAGGGAATATCCCAGAAATTTCTTCTAGCATGAGGGCTGTGATCACGGTGGCCATTAAGTGAGGAATTGCGGGGCTGCGCAGAGCAGGCAAGCAGCCTCCATGGCATCTGAATTATTACTGCCTCCAGTGCAAAGGCAGATGATCCCAGGGGATTTTTCAGGACCCCAAGGTCCCTATTCCTCCACTACCTCCAGGCAGGTAACAGCCCATTCCAGCAGCAGCGCAGCCATAACTGCTGTGTGGGCAATGCAGGGCTCCATTGAGAAGGTCTTTCAAGCGGCGACATGGTCCTTTCCACCCCCCTTCATTAGACATTACAAGCTGGACGCCTTTGCTTCAGCTGAAACAGCCTTTGGCAGGCGTGTACTTCAGAGGGTACACATAGGACCAGACCACTGCCCACCCACAGGACAAGCCAGCTTTGGTATATCCCATTCCTGGATTCTGTTGTCAGCACAATGGTGTTTAAAAGCTTTTGTGTGCTTGGTGTACAATACATTTTTATCATCATCTATGATCTATCTGGATATATGTATAACAAGGCAATTCTAACAAGGGAATAACTTCGTTTGAAAACTTATCCTTTATCTATAGAGGCTTAGACCTCTTTGTTATACCAGTATGTGTTATTTTCAAGTTGCAAAGATGCTTCCTGTTACAAGAAAAAAACATGAATTGTACACTTACCTTGAATGTGCAAACCTTTTTACATTTTATGCTGAATAAATAAGCCAAGGATCTACAAAGTTCTTGCTATCCTGAAAATGAGAATTAATGATAATAATTTCAAAATAAATGTTAAAAAGAGACAAGAAATCTATAGATATTAGAAATTCAGGTCTTCAGGCCGTCTTTAAGGATGATTTCACCAGCTAGTCCACCCATGATACTCTTGGATAAAATTCTCTTTAGTTAGGAAAGATTTATTCTATCGAAGTTCTTTTAGTCATATACAAAAAAGCCATCAGCCACCAGCAGTCATTCTCCCACAGTCTTAGAACAGGCTATTGTTTGTTAGTAAAACTAAAATCAATAGAATTGATTTGTATGTAAGCATGACTTACTTCCACTGAAACTTTATTTTTATTTTAAACACAAAACACAAAGTTTGTTATAATACAACTACATAAAAAACTATGAATTAAAAAGGACTTAAAATAAAAAATAGAAAAAAATAAGATGCAATGTATTGGTATAAGAATAGACAGCTATATACTTACTAATGTAAATGTTCAAGTACAAACATGTTAATTTCAAATATATTTATAAAGCTATAATTCTTTATATATTCTATTTTATGTAAATAAATGCCATATTTCATTATACTTGTCCATACAAAACCTATATCTATAGGCAAGTGTGATCATGTTTTCAATCCATTGAATGCATGGGACCATATCTTTATCTTTACAATGTTGCAATATCAAGTTTTTTAGCCTTAGAAAGGGCACCGAGAATCCATTTACATTGTTTAGTTATCAAATTTCATGTTTCATTTTCATGTAGATATGTAATCCAAAAAAATTTATCTTTTGTCCAACAGACTGTATATATACTACACCACTGCAGAAAATTCTGTAAGATTTGTTCCCTGATAAAATTGCTGTAAACTTGGAGTGTGGGTTAGTAGAGAATTTAAGAATTCAGTATCTACTTCCTGTTGATATTATCCTTAAAAATATAAATATATCCAGGTGGAGCCAATAGCTTTAATTTAGTTGGAGCTCAACAGAATTAAGTCTCACTAGAGCAGTGGTGGTGAACCTTTTACTTACCGAGTGCCGAAAAGTACACGCTTTGCGCATGCCATCCGCACTTCCGTGCAGCTCCTCCACATGCACTGCATGTGCAACCACACCATCTGTACATGCATGCAGCTTTTGCACATGCAATGCACATGCATGGTGAGCAACATTCATGCACACATGAGCAATGTGTGTGCGTGCACAGAAGAGCTCCAAAGACCAGCTGGATTTCCTGCTGCAACTGTGCGCATGCGCAGTGGATGCCCAAAGACCAGCTGGCTCTCTGCAATCGCATGTGCATGCTCAGCTGGAGGTAAGTTGGCTGACAGCTTGTGTGCCCAGCAAGATGGCTCTCCGTGCCACCTGTGGCATCTGTGCCATAGGTTTGCCATCATGGCACTAGAGTCATAAATGTAGGCTAAAGGGGTGGTGCTTATCTCTGTTTCTTAGCAGAGGGAGCCAGCATTTTCGAAAACACTTCTGCGGTCATGTGGCCAGCATGAATATGGAATACTGTTACCTTCCCACTGAAGTGGTACATATTTATCCACTTACATTTCAACTGCTAGGTGGGTAGGTACTGAGGAGATCATCCCATCACATGGCCTCAGGTCTCAAACCTGGGCTGTTAAGTTTTCAGCTCACAAGCTTGGTGTCTTTAACCACTGAGCCGTCACGCCCCTCAAGTTTAGGCTACAATCTAGTAAAAAAAAAAGGCTTTTATTTTTGAAAAACTACCCTTAATAAATTGTGAGAATATGTTTTGTCATGTACCTTATGGCAAATTTATTAGCCAGCTAGTTAAATATTGGATGGATATTTAATAGATAGCTTTGAGAGAAATACTCAATGTATTCCAAAAAACAAAAATGACACAACTATTCCTTGGGTCCTAAGAAAATAGGAAATATTATGAAAAGACTCAGGATGGATCCTTCTTAGCTTACTGGTGTATAAGAGGAATGGAAAAACATAGATTTCCGAGATTATGTTAATATAAACCTTATGGCCAGAACTTCCATACTTATGGCTGATCTTGGAAGTTCTGGCCATTGCAGGACTCTTGCAGTCACATGACAATGATATGGATGGTTGGCAATGGCCCTGGATTTCTGATCATCACAGCTTCTCATGGAAACATGATTGCAATTTGCAATCTTTCCTCTCGGCTTCCTGCAAGCAAAGTCCCTGGGCAGTCTGGTAGAAGTTGCAGTTACATGAAATTCTTTCTAGATGACCTGCTTAACAAAGCTTAAAAAATATTTAAAGAAGTTCAGAGAACAATGACAAAAATATAAGCGCTGTGGAAAAAAGATTAAAAGAGTTGTGCATTTTTTTAAAATGGATTTCCAGTGCTCAGTAGAGGTCTGGAACAGTGGCCACTTTTTCTAACTCCATATTTCCATCCATTTACTTTTGGGGACAGATTTTCAATAAATTGAAAATGTATTGAAGAAGATGCATGCATTTTCTAAAATGTTTGATGTAGGTGAAGAGCTTCTTACAGTTTTCTTAGATTTTAAAAAAGCCTAGGTATTAATAATAAGATCATTTGATCATTCTGGGACATACTGGGAAGTTCAAAGAAAGTTCTATAAAGTGTTAAGCTTTTAAAAAGATAAGAAACTATTTGTGGAACTCCTTGCAATGTTTCGCTTGTTTCTTGTATTGTTTTGTCTGAACTTGTATGGTTTTTCTTTCATATTATGTCTTTTTTTTAAATTATAGACTGCACAAAGTCTTTTTGAAATCAAGCAACTTCAAAAACACATACATACATACAATTATATAGTGCTCCTTTGCAGATCTGGAAAAAAACCATGCAGCTCCACCTGATTTGTCACAGTCCTTTTTCACAAGTGATCAAATACTAGCTGAACTGAATTCTGGCTAGTATTGTTCTATCATGGATTTTCTGGGAATAAAAAATTTGTCTCAGTCAGCTCAATAACCAAATTATTTTAATCCCTATATTTCAGTGATCTTCCTTTCTGATCTCCTGGAATATCGACAGGAATTAAACGGACTGATGAGAAAAAATGGTGAAATAGTCAAAAAGAAGTTAAGAGTATGAATGTAGGAGAGATAAAATTAAAATAACATTAAAAATATTTTCTAGAATGTAATTCTATTTATATGTATTAGTATCTAAATGTGTTTGTAACTACTTCTTTTTAAAATGTTCCAGTAAATTAAGATGCGGTAATCAGCCTGTGAAGTACTTATTTAAACTAGGGATTAAAAAATATTCCATTTGAGACAGAGAACTTCATGGGAAACTGAAATATTTCATTCTTCCTCTGTCTCTTCCTAATATACCGACAGCTGTTCCAGATACTGTTTGATGCTTATCTGAAAATAAATCTTCAGGAAATGTTAGAGATTTGTGATGTTCTAGACGGCTTATCCTAGAAGAATTTTTTTAAATGTGAATTTCTCAATGCATTGAAATTATGAAAGAGGAATTTGTTCTGGAATCTATATTGATTCATACCAATTACAGAGGGAGGTGCTACTAATATGTGCTTGGAAGTATTAAAAACTGAATTTTGTCTTCTGCCTTAGGATCCTGTCATTAAGGCCAGCCTGTTTCCTGGTTGATTTATATGTGAGACATTGTGAATATTCTCAGCTGTTCTATGCTAATTGATACTGGGTTTTTAAAATTTTTCTTGTTTTGTCCTGACTTTGTTTTTAATTGTTAGCAGCCCAGAGTCATGAATATATGAGATGGCTTGCCATATAAATTTTCTAAATAAATAAATTAATTAATGTTCTGCTCTGTTGAAATTGTGTTTCTAGTCCATATTTTCATAAACCTGATAAACATTTCCCAAACCCAGCCATGTGATTTTTGACAAAAGGTTTTCCCTGTGTGTATGATTTAATTATATTTGATAAGGTAATAAATATTATTCTTTTGAGACCTAGAAAACAGACTGCTTCAAAAACAAGCTTACATGTGACGTGAACAGAAAATGTGGTTTGCTAAGTTGTTACCTGTTTTATGAGGAAATAGGACGCTTGTTGCACAAGATAAAAAAAATCATTACTCTCTACCCTCCATTACAGTAGCTTTTCCTAAACTCCTGATCTCATATTTTCTTCTGATTGATGGGAAGTATACATTGACTATTAAGATACAGGATCCTGATTGAATCTTTATTGACATGGGGTAGTATTTTAAATGGTAGCAGTCCATTAGTTGTTACATTCAGCTAGTGATTATCAATATATCTAAGCCATCTTTGGATCTGCCTCAACCAGTTACTACATGTAAGCAGCTGAATATCTGTATATTGCCAAATCAGTTTGAAGACATTTTTCTTACAGCAAGATGACACCAAATATAGTTATGAAACATATGAAGTTCTTATCTCTGCATTCTGACAACTAATCAGATTCTAACAGTTTAGGGTTAATAAGTTTTGTTATGGTGGGCCATATCAGTTCTCTTAAGGACTGTGACATAGTATTCTGTTTGACATATACTGGACTGCTTCCATTTTTATAATGCAGCACTTGTGGTTACCTCTCTTCTGGATCATATGGTTGTGTACTTGAGGACCCTTCCTCATGATTTCAGTAACTTCAGCCAACTCTGGTTGCAGTGTGTAGGTTGGTAGGGTGGGCTAGTTTGTTGCCAGTTCTTTTTCCATCAAAATAAAATTTGGGATAGTCTGTGCAGTGAATTAGCAACTTCTGTGGAGTGAGTTAGAAACTTCCCTCTAAATACTGTAGATAGGGTAATGCTTCATTGTTATTTAACAAGTTAGTCTCATCTTACTCTCATGTTGGAGATGAGACAAATTTTTGCCTTTGAGGAATATACCACTTCAATGTTTGGGCCCTGTTGTATGTCAGCCTAAGGGGTAATTTCCCACTCTTGATACTATATTGAACACATAAGTTGCTAAATTATGCAGGTAGTCCTTGACTTATGACCACAATTGAGCCTAAATCTTCTGTTGCTAAGCAAGACAGGTGTTAAGTGAGGTTTGCCCCATTTTGCAACCTTCCTTGCCATAGTTAAGTGAATGATTGCTGTTGTTAAGTTAGTAACACGGTTATTAATTAAGTATATCTGGCTTCCCCATTGACTCTTGCTTTGTCAGAAGGTAGCAAAAAGTGATCACATGAACCCGGGACACTGCAACCATCATAAATATATGAGTCAGTTGCCAAGTGTCTGATTTTGATCATGTGACCATGGGGATGCTGCAATGGTTAAAAGTGTGAAAAATGATAAGTTACTTTTTTCAGTGCCATTGTAACTTTGAATGTCACTAATGAATTGTTATAAATTGAGGACTACCCGTACTCTCTTTTAAGTTATTGACCCTTTGACTGTGGGATAAGAGATGTAAATGGGATCTTCTGTTTTGAAGATCTACTAATTAGATACAAAAGGAGTTATTGGGAGAGGAGGATTACATTCTCTGTTTTGGAGCACTGGTTTCTCTAGTGATTATCCTCTGCTCTTGGCAGAAGACAGTAGCCTTGATCAATTGAAGAGATTAAGGCTGAATCAAAGGTTGATTCAGGGTTCTTTAAAAATTCTAGAAGGAACCCCCCCCCCCCCCATACTTTTATCAGAGTTTTTGCCATCCTAAAGGTTATATGGTCTATGGCAGGGGTGAGCAAACTTTTTGACTCGCGGGCCACAATGGTTTCTAAAATTTGACAGAGGGGCCGGGCCTGAATAGGAGAATGGTGTGTTTGTGTGAACTAATATAAATTAAAGTGAACCTTGCAGGAAAAAAAGGGTCCGTTTTCGAAAACCTATAGAACTTCCCAGCTGCGTGTCTAACAGTTCTTCAAACTCTTTTCCTCAGTAAAGCCTTGCGCTTTCCCTCTCTCCGTTTTGACGAGGGACTGAGTCGGCTGGCCTGCCGCCGTCCTCTTCTCTCATTTATCAGCGGGAGCAAGGCGGCAAACATTCACCTCAATTCCCTGCTAGTAACTAGTTCAGCGGGCTGGATTAAAAAGCCCAACGGGCCGGATGTGGCCCGCGGGCCATAGTTTGCCCATGTCTGGTCTATGGGGAAAAAGAGATAGTTTTAAACCTTATATAACTAAACAAAAAGTAATATGTATCCAAATCTATATGTTTGGGATGATAGTACAAGATATCATATAGCAGATTTAGTACAGCTTTCTGATGTGTAAGATTCCTAGCACACTGTCTATTTAAAGGGATAGACAGCAGAGCTTAGTTCTTTTGAAGCACTCCAGCTATACTACACATTCTGATTTTAATAGAAGACCTTGCATTGTTAGAAGTTGTGGGATAGCAATTTCTAACACCAGAGTCTGTTTGAGCTTGAATAAGTTTATCAAATTTAGACTGTATGCCATTTAGGAAAATGAAGACAGGGACATTGTGGCATCTGTAAGTAGATAATTCTCTCCTAATGTTTGTAGAATGATCTCAGAGGAGTGATTCTTCTTGGCCTTTCCTTTCTAATTCTGTTCATGATGGAACAGAATTGCTGATGGAAACTAGGGGTACAACAAATGTTGAATAACGTGGAGGTACGTGTTGTCTTTCTGGAACCTTCAGCAGTGGAATAGGTCGCCTCCTGGAGTTGTGGGTACTCCATCATTGGAAGTTTTCAGGAAACAATTGGTGAACCATTTAAGATGATATGAGTACTCCTGCTTTAATAAGGTGGTTGGACTAGAACAGGGGTGGGGAACTATGGCCCTTTTATGACTTGAGGACTTCAACTCCCAAAATTCCTCAGCCAGCCATGCTGCACCTGAAGATCCAACCCTATGATTCTACGAACCTCATCTGTAGACTAAATAGAGTCTTCTTTCTCTAGATAGCAAGCTTATTACTAAATAATAATAATAATACTTGTGTGAGAATTGTGGTATGTGGTAATTGTTGTTTGCCTACAGTATCTTATTTTGTTCCCACATTTTTCCTCACAATTGAATGCTGTCTAGGCTATTTCTCAGTCATTTCTAAAATACTCTTACATTCTTTGACTTGATGTAGTTTTTCTTTCCTTATAGTGTGATATCACTACCATTGGTAAGCTAAACAAGTATAGCTATATGGTAACATAAAGATCAGAACTAATAGAATTCTGTATTTTAAAAACTTTTGATAAAAGTATTGTATTCTGTGAACACTCCTCACCTTTCAGCTGTGATAGGAGTTTGACTTCTAAAATAGCTTGAATGATTTTGGGAGTTGACTGTGTATTGAAGAGCTGCAGTAGCTTTTACCAGTTGCAGTGCTTTCCAAGCAAGCCACAGTTTCCCCATTCCCAGTTATGAGCCTGTGTAGATTATCTGAGTTATACATACCTTACATGTCAGTAGCATAGCAGGATAAGTAGGGCTACTTCTATTGTGCTATAAAAGCACAATGATGATTTTGGGATTTTTGTAGCCTTGCCAGTAAATCCAGAAAGTCTGTGGCGCTGTACACACTTATCTCAGTACAAGTCTCAATGGAACTTTAGAATAAATCTGATGTATTTGCTACCTCCCCTTCGCTAAAAAAAAAAAAGAAAGCTTTTCAAGCTAATCACATATTACCTGCCATCTGAGATTCTTCTGTAGAAGTTCCCTGCTTTTTTGCTAGCAAGCAGTTTGATCAGATTTTTTAGTTTCTTCAATCCTTTGAACAGTAATGTAAGAAACCTGCTCTTTTATCTATGTAAAATGGGCAGACATAGAGTTGTTTGAGATTGAATATTGAAATGTGTTCTAGATGAAGTTTGTTTGACATGTTTAACAAAAAGAAATTGAAAGACGAATAAAAAGGGTAAAACAGTTGTTTTATGGTTGCACAAATAAGTGCTTTCTACATTTATTAATTTATTTATTCATCAAATTATTGAACAGTCCAACTTCAGGATGACTCAAGCTACCTTTCCAATTAAAAATAGATAGAAAATGATAGAAACACAGAGTAAAGAAGAACAGTCTCCCAAGAGTCGGGAGACCAAAATTGTGGTGCTTTGGAGTCAACTCCTTATCCTCCATGGATACTGAATAGAACTAGCTGCAGAGAATGAAGGAGAAACATATTTTCCAAACCCTATTCCTATAGCTAGTCCTGGAAGATCACCAGATTGAATCAAAAGCTGCTGAGAGATCAAGAAAAAATAAGGCAATTATACTACATCCATCCCAGCTCTACCATAAAGTAGATCATCAGGCACAATCAATGCAGTCTCAGTACTGATTTCTGCACTTGTCCTCTGGTGAAGATAGACAAGCACTATATGCTGTTAGGTATTGTCTAAAATATAGTTTGTGTAAATATGTTTAGAGTGACTACAAATTATATTAGAGCAGTTGTGAGCTTTCTTCATTGTACTTGAAGAGAGAATCCAGGAATGGGTTTTCCTCATCTGCTCCTTTAAGAGATTGAGTCTGTCAAGTTTGTAGACCACTCCTTCCCTGTTGAAAGCCCCAGTCTTACTCAGTCTGGCTCAAAGTAAGACATTTGAAATCCTTCTCCTGATCTTAGGAGCTTCAAAAGAGGAAATTTATTTCTGGATTCATCCAAAAGGAGAATAGCAAGTAACATTTACTCTTTGTATAACCCAACAGCTATTTTTAATGGCTAGCATTTGGCAGCTATGCTCTGGCAATAGCTGCCCCAAAAGGACACTCCCAGAGAAGCCTGGAAATACATGGGGGAAAGGACAAAGAGCTTCCCCCTGAAGCCTACTGGCTTCCCTATTGTAAATAGCCTCGGAGTCCTGAGCATGCTGTGCTGTGGCTCCAATTATCAGTTGTTTGACGCAGAGCGCTGAAATAAGAAAAACAGAATCAAGGAAAAAACATTCTGGTGTTGTTTTTAGCCTAATCTTTATTGTGCTGCTTACAGAAACTGCCCACCCAGTTACATGATCCTCCCAGCTATGCCCACAGAACTGGTAATAAAAAAATTTGAATTCCACTACTGCCACAAAGTCATTTCTGAGGTCAGAGACTAGGGCTGACATAACTAGAGACAGCGGGGACTGTTTTCAATGACTGCAATAGCACGCTAAAAGAAATGGTGGCCATTTTGACTGGCTGAAAATAACAGTTAAATTTACTTTTTCTTGAAAAAAAGCCACGGAGCTTTAGAGGCTTCGGAGCAGCTGCCCCAATTAGCTGCTGATTCTGATATCACAGCAAGGATTATTACAAACAGTTGCAAAGGTAAGACAGAGTTAAGGTGGCCATTTGGCAGGCTTTTAGGAGCATGCCAAAAAGGATTTCGGGCTAATCATTAGCAGCAAAACATACATAGATAATAATCTAAAAACCAATTAAAATGATTATATAAAGCTGACAATTTAAAATCAGATTAGTTT
>JAEANM010006397.1:0-18630 GCA_017656035.1 Myanophis thanlyinensis | reverse complement strand
ATTGGCTGTGAACCGCCCCGAGTCCTTCGGGAGAGGGGGCGGTATATAAATCAAATAAATAAATCAAATAAATAAATCAAATAAATAAATAAATAAATGGCTAAGGGGACTTTGCTCAGATCAGCTGCTGTAGCCTTGCAGTCTTTCCTGGAACATGACACCCTGGAAAGAGTTATCCACATCATCTTCTACCCATCAGCCTATCTTTGAAAAGTATCCAGAAGCTGCAATTGATACGTAATGCACCAACTCATTTAAAGACAAGGAAAGCTTGATATAACTCTGGTGGTGTGGCTGTGGCAGTGGTTTATTTCAATTTAGATTTTTAAGGCCAGCCACTCTTTGTTATTTCCAGGTACAAGTCAAAGAAGCCTTTGGAGTTTGATGACCAGATAGAACTAATCATTCCAGTGTTTATGTTTCCAATTGACATTGAGTGACAGCATGTCATGCAATGTATTCTACAGAACACCTTGTTTGCAGAAGTTCAGGGGAAGCCTCCCATACGGTATTTCAGAACATTACCACAGGGAAATTGGTGGTGAATTTTGGATTTGTTCATGTTTGCTTCTAGGTAATGTATGTGTTGTAATATGCCAGTTTGATTAGGCAATTAATACATTATTAAAGCTGGGTGCAGTATGTGCAGAGACCAGCATGTATCATTATTTTGAAGGCACGTTCATGTTTGCTGTAGGATGTTCTTTCATGGCATAGGTGTCAAACTCATGGCATCACATTTCACAATGTTTTTCCCATTCGCGGAGCTGGAGTGGGATGGCCTGCATGTGATGTGTGCAGCTTGTGGGCTACCAGTTTGACACCCCTGCTATAGTGTGTAGTAATTTAAAATGTATGATATTACTTATTTGTGTGCAGCAAAAATCAAATTCATTATCAATCTGCTCTCAAAAGGGTTTTGTAGTGAAATATAGTTGGGATTCTCAGAAGGCAAGGGTCTGCTTTCCAGAGAGCAAAGAGACAACAGAGAGTGGAAAATGTGGTCAGTTTAATTGGTAAGAAGAGGTTACAATGACTCCTCCTAGGTATGCTACAAATAGTTGCTTTAGTCTGGAAATATTCTGTCCATAGGTGAAGAACAAGAAAGAAAACTCCTCTTAAATAACTTATTTCTCAAAGCAGTATATAACAGCCAGTAGTCATAACTGCATAACTCAATCTTCAACTTATTGTTCAGCATTCAGCTGCCATTTGTGACACTCTTGTGTCAATGTTCATTTGTTTTCACAAAGGGAAAATTAGACTTTAATTGGCTTCAGAACAAAAAGCGTAAAAAAAACATAAAACATTTGGCCTAATCTTGCTTAGCTAGTTACGCTCTGTAAAATATGTTTGAATGGCACTGTGGGAGATAACTGTCATTCATTTAAAGTAAAAATATGCAGCAAGGTAGATTATATTGAAGGTTAAAGCCAAACTCCTCTGGCTGAATAACTTGTGCTTGATCTGAATCACACTGACATATTAATCCATGGTTAGGGTCCCCAAGGGAAAGCACTTCCAAATAAATAAGTTGAAAGATTAAAAAGGGAAATATTCTGAAACAAAACATACATAAGGCATTAACCAGTCACTTGCTCCTACAGGATAAAATCTGCAGTAGGTTATCTTCTCAAAGAATGAAAAAATGGACTTCAGATTGCAAAAGGCTAACACCAGTACTGCTGCTACTGACTTTATTATTTTTGCAAAAAAAAACCTAATCTAAACATACTATTTCAGCTGTTTTAAAGGGATTCTGCCATAAAATGGACTCAAACCTCCATCCATGTATGTAGGCAATAGTCCTGTTGAATTAGCAAATCACAAAATAATTGTTCCTGTTCACACAAGAAATTTGTTCTAAGAATCCAGATACATTTTCATTTGCATAGGTCATGTCATTATTCTTTGGTTCTATAAAAGGACAGGTGGACCCCTATTCCATTTATTCCATGTTATAATTGCACAAGTCCATCTTTTTTCAACATACAGGTCTGAACCTAGGAAAATTGGGCCAGTTACATGAATGAGTGCAGCAGAAAATGAGAAAATATGCATGTTTCATACACTGGGAAATGCTATGGGGAATAAGGGGAAATCACACCATGTCCTACTTGCCCCAGAAAATTATTCCAGAATAACTCCTAATTTTGCTTTATGGAAAATCTGCAACAATCAAAGTGGGATTTTATTTTAGCTGTGTTGCAGCTGATCTGAAAGGATTTAGCAGATCTTCAAGAATATGATTTGTTTCAGATTTGAAACAATGCAAATTTTGTTTCACTACTGTAGATGTTGCTCAATTACATCTTCCAGCTATTGTAGTTTTGTAAAAATGTTAGGAGTTATATTTAAGCAAGAGCTGGATTGTATAGATTTTCAACATCTAATTTTGCTAATGCAACTTTGATTATGGGACTCAAAAATAAATCAGAACTCTGTGATTTATACAGCTGTTTCATAATAAATATTGAAAAGGGCAGTTGCTTAAAAATAACAGAACTATGGACTATGGACAGAAGAAACTTGACTGGAATTGACTTAGAACCTCCTTCCTATCATTTCATTCGACTTTCATAACAATATATATAGTTCTTAAAGTCATGTTAAAGTGGAAACTCTTTAACTGGACTTTCAAAAAGCTCAGCTTTCCAATTCATCAAAGTTTTTTGAGCAAATGTAGCAGTTCTAGAGTAAGAAAACAGATCCACTTATAGTAACTGGCTGAAAAATACAAATCAGAAGTAAAGTAGCCAGTTCTCAGAAAGAAGGAAGAACAAATATGTAAATTCTTTAAGATCCTTGCAGGGAGCAATTAATTCATGAGCAACCTAATCTAAGGAAGAATTATGGGTTGACCACATTTGCTGCAGGTATCAATAGGCTTAAAATGTACTTAAATTACAGTGCTAAAGAATATGGCTGGGTCCAATTCTCTTTTTAACTTACCTTAATGGCAATGGTAACTTCTGTGTATTTCATGCTTTGTATGTTTTAGAAAATAAGCAAAAATATCTTTCTGTAAGCATAACTATTATGAAGTTGATATAAAAGCTAACTTTAGCAGATGTATGTCTGAAGACCATCAATATTTCTACTTTTACTCTATAAACTGTGTGAATAAATTCATATTTGATAAGTGATTTTTTAAAAAAATGAATCTAATTTGACCTTAAAGAGATATCATTTTATAGAAGATTGAATATACTTTATGTCAAAACATAAATCACCCAGTAAAGCTGGTGATGCAACCTAAGGATATATTATTGCAACTCTTCTAAAAAACAAACAACAAAACTATAATTTATTGTACTCTCATCTTCATTCTATGCCAGGTGTTGGTGGATTACACAGGAAAAAAACTACATTATTTAAAGTTTCTACTAAATATAATAAAAGATAATTAAACATTTAGTTCGTTACATTGAAAAAGTGTATATATTTTAATTGTTTTGTTAGCTTTACCTAAGTTTCTTCAACTATTAAAAAAGAAAAATCAATTGTTCGTATTCAAAAACATTCAAATCAGTTGATACAACATTACAGTACAGCCAACTAAAATTGTTCAAAATCTTGTCATCTTAGCTCAGGTTAAAAGAGTCCTTAGACCAGATTATGACAAAGCTGGTTTAATGTATTTTCAAGTTGGAATTGTTAAGATTTTGTAAGATACTGTACTTCCTGTTGATGGCTTCAGAAGAAAGGGAGTCAAGTGACTTGAAAATCAAAGGACAATCCAAGCCTTTGATATTTTCATAGTCAGGTCAACTTTGTTAAATTAAGCACAACTAAAAAATGGGAAGCTAGGTGAAGCTGCCATTTTTGTGTGAAAACAATTGCGATACGCTATACTAAAAAAAATTGAAATATCCACCTGTCCTCACCACTCTGCCACAAAACTAGCAAAGTCAGAAAATACAAAAGTCTTCAAACTTGTCACTTTTGCAGAATAAAGCAAAAAAGTCTTTGTGCTCCTTACTACCAGAAGCAAAATATTATCTGAGTTACCACATATAATAGCTTCTGGATGTGTCCACTTGAGTTGGCTTGGTTTCTGCTGAACCTTCCTTTTCTTTTTCACAGTCACCTTCCCAGAGATTAATAAGTGGAGGATAGAGTTCATTCAAAGGAATAGAAGAGGTCTTTTGCATATATTTTTTCAATGAATGATGATAGTTTTTCCTTTTAAATCTTTTTGCAACGTAGACAGAAACAGAGGCAAGACTAATAACAGCAAACATGGATCCCATGACTGCAGCTAGGGCTGTGCTTGTCTCTTGGTCAGTAATATCAAGGGCAAATGCTGCATTTTTTGTAGTAACATTTACACAAGACTTTTGAGTTTGTTGATGGATATTAGATACCGTGAGACAGACTTCATAATCTGTGGAGGGTTGCAAATGGGTAAGATTGTATTCATGCACATCAACTGGCACCCTTGCAGTGTATGTAATGTGTGGGTTATCAATCTTCATAGTTGCAGATGACCATTTTAAGTTAGATGTCATAACATTAGAGTTAGATTTCCAAGAAACTAGGATCGAATGAGACTCCGCTTGCTTGACATAAATTTTCAGCACCTGAGTACCATCGAGAAGTGTTCCATTCACTCTTAAAGTAGCCACTCTTGTATCTGCACCTTCTATATTTTGAGCTACACATGTGTATCTTCCTGAATCCTCCATCTGAATATTTGATATTTCCAGTGTGCCTTCACTACTAATCTTATATTTGTCTGAAAGAGTTTCCACAGTTATTTTATTCCCAAGTGGAGTAACCCAATAAATCTCAGGCTCAGGTTCTGCCATAGCCCGACAATCCAAAAAGACAGTCATTCCAATGTCCAAATTCAAATGGTTTGGGAAAGTATCATGTGAAATCATTGGAAGACACTGTTCACTGGAATCCTGTACTAATACCTCCTTTACTTGTTGTCCTCTGTATTCTGGTGGCATAGCACAAAACATTGATAAGGGTTCCATGAAACGAATATTGGTCTTGTTTGAGTTGATCCAGTGAATGACACAGTCACACCTGAGTGGATTACTGTGAATACTAATTTCCCGCAAATTTGGAAGGGATTCCACTGTTTTTTGGTAGACCGCATTCAAGGCATTATTATTAAGCATCAAGCTTTCCAGAGCAGGAACATTCCGAAATGCTAAACGATGTATGTAAGATAACTTTGGGTTATTGGTTGCTTCAAGCTTTGTAAGTTCAGGAAGATTGTCTAGTGCATACCTATCAACAGACACCAGCTCTCCCATGTTGTTGATACCAAGTTCTTTCAACCGAAGCATGTTTCTGAAATCTCCTTCTTGAATTTTATGGATTGGATTTTTGTTAAGATCTAAAAATTTTAAATTTGGGACTTTCTCAAGTGCAAGTTGAGGAACTTTAGCTAATCTATTATCATAAAATGAGAGACTTTCAAGACTATCCAAGCCCACTAGAGCATTTCCAGGAATGTCAGTCAGATACATTCCAGCCAGAACTAGACTTCTTAAATTTAACAGAGATTTGAAGTTCATATCTAGTATTCCAATCACAGGATTTTCTCCAATCATCAAAATTTCCAAGTTAGGTGTAGAATCAAACCAACGACTGTCAATAACTTTTAATTTATTGGAATTAAGATGAAGTCTTAGAAGATTCTTCAAGCCTGAGAATGCATTGGCAGAAATTGTACTGATTTGATTATGGTTGATATAAAGTTCTTGTAGATTGCACAAGTCTTGTAGGCAATAATCTGTCATCTCTGCAATCTGATTTTCCTCCAAGTGTAAAGTGGTTAGCTGAGAAAGATTTGATAATCCCACATCTTTTATGCTAGTAAAATTATTTTGTGAAAAATCCAACTCTGTTAAATTGAAAAGTTGCTGCAGTTCATCTGTGGTCTTAGCGATATTGTTGCTTTGTAAAAGGAGGACTTGAGTATCGCTGAAAAGGTTACTGGGGATTTTTGTTAAACGAAGATCATTGCAGTCAACTGTTGGAGCTTCTCTGTAGGTTGACTGAGGAGTAAACCAGGGTCTTATTTCACAGACACACAATTGTGGACATTCATTATTTTGTATGGAAGTTGCTTGAAATGAATTTATGAGCAGTCCCAGTGCTATCTGGCAAATCTTTAAAGCGAAACTAACGTGAGCCATATTGTTTCCTTCTAGCTTCTCCTTATTAATCACAAGAGCAGATCAAATATAGCCTGACAGTGTAGAAAATCAGAAGTTCTTGTTTTAAATGTTTGGGCATCCAAAGAATATAAGATTTTCCTTATGATTTTATGAGAAGCAAATATTCCAATGATTTTTTTTCACCGATCTTATTTTTTCTATTCTCTTTAAGTTGCTTCTGTCACTATAAAGCAGTATGTCTGAAAAGAAAGAAAAATAAATTTCAATTCATACATTTCAACATTAAAATATTTCTTTACTTTCTTTACTTTATTTAATTTAAATACTAGTACCTTTCTGCATGCAGACAATATTTAATACAAAATTATTTAAAACATGTTAATATCTGAAATACACCAGAAATGTACAGCTTCAGACTTCCCTCCAAGATGCTTAGGAATTTCTATTCCTGCGAGCATCCTGACGGGCAACATCACAACCTGATTTGGGAATAGCACCATGCAGGACAGACGAGCACTACAGAGGGTGGTACGCTCAGCTGAGTGCATCATCTGCACCAAGCTCCCTGAACTGCATTCCATCTACAACAAACATTGCTGGACTAAAGCTAAGAAGATAGTGAAGCACTCCAGCCACCCCAACAATGGACTGTTTGCCCGATGCGGTCACGAAAGACTTTTTGCTCTCTGAAGGCCAACACAGAGAGACTAAGAAGAAGCTTCTTTCCACAGGCAATACGGACTCTAAACCAGAAACCACAAGAACACTCAAGAGTATAACAGGAACCACGATTGTACCTCATTTCTAACTTTCCCAACTATTCCTAACTTATTTCCTAACCTATCCTCCCATCTTGTCTAGACTACTCTCCTGCCCTACTATCAATCACAGTCGCGGGCGGTCGCATAAGCATTTCACCGCATATCATACCATGTATGACTGTGTACATGACAAATAAAAATTTGAATTTGAATTTGCATTTCTCAAATAGATTTTTTTTTAAAAAATGCAGAGTTTAAATCAGAAAAGTAGTTAATAAAAAAAACCCTCTGGCAATATACTTTACAAAGCTTTTTGTATCACTTGATACAGCAGTCACAAAGTACATAACATTGTTTTTTATTGTGTGATCCAGATCAATATCTGGAGCATATGTACATGGTTTTATTCACCAAATGCAAGTTCTAGGTTAACAGTAGTAGATAGTCAATAATTATTTATTTTAAAAGCATAACAAGATGCAATTAATGAAAATCTTTGTAAAAATGTATAACCCAGTCTGTAGTTCCTTACCCAAAACATAGAATAGCATCATTTTGAGTTCATTAGTATCTTATGCTTATTCCAATTACAGTCCAAACAGATTCTGAGAGTTTCATAAACAACTAGGATGTCCGTTACCATTTTGAAGGGCCTAAAAGACCTGATTCTATGCTTAGGGCCCCGAGTGTGTTCACAGAGCTACTTCTTTGTTCAATCAATGATGTGGTATTTGATACTCCTCGGTTGCTTTATATTTTAATTTTTGTAATGCTTGACATTGTTTTTACTTTATTTTAATGCTGCTCATTGCCCAGAGTTGCTTGTTAAGATGGGTGGCCATATAAATTGATTTAAAAAGTAAACAAACAAATTTTTTTCCACTCCACGTGTATTTTTCTTCAGAATAATCAATGAGATAGAGATGAATCCGTTGTGCTTTTGATTAAAATAAAAACATTTTTATTTTTTCAAATAGCATTTGCTTTAGTAAAATTGATTCCATAAATTAATATTCTCCTTATGAAAAAAAATTCAGATTCAATTTTATTTAGGAGATTGTTGGTTTTCAATTTTATATAGAATAAAATGATTCTTGCTATGTTAGTATTAGTTGTACTGTATTAGTTATACACTAAAACAGAAACACAGTATGATTTAGGGTGAATATTGTTCCTATTAATATTTACATACCATTAATTGTGTATCATATATTGTGCTGTTATATTTTGAGTTTTTATTGTTTTAGGCAAGCAGCAGACCTTGGTTGAACAAGGAAAGCAGGAATATATGCCTAATATATGATAATATATTGAATTATGAATGAGAGAAGAATCTTAGTGCTACAGTCTAGATTGGGAAATCAAATCAATTCTATCACATTACAGGAAAACTATATTTGCATACTTACTAGGAGTTAAGATTGACTCAGCAGTATTTACCTAATCCTTTACAAATTAATGAGTTAACAATTTAAAAATATAACTTAAAAAAGTAAAATTTAATTCCTACCTAGTGAAAATGTTCTTTAGTAATATGTTGGGTAATATTCCTATATACACTGTATGGCTAGACATTAATTGTGCAAATAAATTAAATCTATTGCATGCTAATACATTACATAAATTAATTTCACATTTCTTCTTTGTTAAATGTAATAGCTAAAAATTGCTTAAGGTGTGAGCAGCAGAAATCAGCAGAAAATACATTATATATAAATAAATGGGGGGAACTTGAACATATTGGAGTATGATTATATAATATATAATAATAATAATTATTATTACTAGATTTATATTGCCACATATTCGCCTATGTCGACTCATGGTGGCTGACAAGTATAAAACCACATTAGAACAATAAAACTACTAGTAGAAACAAATAAATTAGCATAATAAAATCACTGTAAATTAATAAAATCACCCCCACCCACCTATTATAAATAGGGTTTTGGCTTTTCATAATAAATATCTACTTATTCAGGATTTTCTAATTAAAATAAAGATGCCCGTTTACATAGCCAATTCTAATTTAGCAATGGCTCTACTGGAAAAAGATCAAATTTTAGAAATGCATCATAGAAATAAATACACCATAGACATCCAATGAAAACTTATTTGAATGAAGCAATTTTCAGCTGACAAACATTTTGCACAAATAGAAATGTATTTTTATGAATGGATATAATCACGCAATCAATAATGGCAGGCAGCAAAGTAAATTGGATGAAATACTGTAACTAGCAGCTGATGAACATCAAATTGAATTATAAAACTGAAGACTTTTATTCTATTGAGAATTTTAGAATGTGCCTTAAAAAATCCAAAGTTTTGTTTGTTTCTTTGTTTTTTAAAAAGTATGTACAACTGTTATATAGTTATATATTTTATCAATGGTAAGGACTTGAAAATCTGGTTATGCACAAATATACAGAACGTGGATATCTCTAGATAGAGTAAAGATAAAGCAATAAATAAAGCAATAATAAAGGATATTCTTTGCTCTGATAATATTTGAAAAGAGGTCTCAATTTGCAAAAACTAATAATTTAATTTTTAATTTTAATTTTATTAAATTTCTATACCGCCCCTCTCCCGAAGGACTCGGGGCGGTGAACAGCCGATAAAACAGTACAATAATACAAATTTAAGATCACTTTAAAATTAATTAAATTAATTAATAAAATTGTTTTAAAAAGGAATCACTTAAGGAATTCTTAAATAATTTGTTTGAAAATTGGTGTATTAAGCTTAACAGATCTGTGACTATTCTTGGCCTGCCTGGTGGTTAAAGTAGTTATTATTCTACCACTTATTTTGTTGATTATTCTGTGGCAATTATCTGTAAATAAAGCAATTAATTTCATATACTGTAGTTTCTTATACTGTACTAAATATATGTTTGTGAGAAATTATTTTTTAAGCGCTGGATGATTATTAAAATGCTTGAGACAAGGAACTACATGTCTGTCACAACATACATGCCAGTTCTACAAAACAGTTGTTTCCTAACTATTTAGCAAGTATTCAATAGTACTGAAACTATTGAAAGCATATTACATAAGACTCATTCTCATTTACAATTTTCTCATTTCACTACTTTGCCTGAAAAAGAGACTACATCCAGTGAATTAGGAAGTTGGGCAATTTTATTTTGATTCAGAAAGCATTTGGAATCTTCCAAGCAATTTTCAACAGACCTGTTTTGAAAGAATTTTTAAACCAGGTCTGTCCAGCAGAGCAGAAAAAGCAATGCTCCATTAAATTATGCTGGAATATTAAAATATGTGATTTCTGAAAGCTAGCATCTTGGTTAAAAAGCTCCATCTGGTTAGTAATTAGTAAATAACTAATTAGTAAAATCCACATATAAACATATCTGCATGGCTAATAATAAAAATAGTTATAATAAATTAAGCAAATTTGTATCTACAAATGATCAACCATAAGATACTGCATGGATGGGGCTCAGGAAATTAGCACCTTTGAAAACCTTAAGCCATGGTTTCCAGTTCTGGCTTATTATGGAACAAACAATTCCCTGGAAACTCATTTGTTAATCTTCCTCATCTGCTAGAGGGAGCCTATCAAGAATATTCAACGAAGGGTGCAACATTGTCCATTCATATTTGAAGTGTGTCAATAACTATTTGCAAAGTACGGTTAAATTCTGTTAAACCAGAATTACTTTCTTTTCAAGAATTCCAGGTTTTAAAGCACTATTCTGTTAAAGCTGAAAAATAGCATGCAACTCATAATTTTAACAATAATCCTTAAATTCCTCAATGCAAGAGGTGGCCATTACATTTCTGAAACTCAAATTATTTGAAGCCAATAGCACAAGTTTTCTGTGGTAGCCCTTCTCCAATTTTGCACCATTATTCCATCCAAATTCCCAAGGTTTGCCCTTCAAGTACCAACATGTGTCTCAAATAGTACTTTGAGGCTAAATATAGGCCTCATGAAATAACACATACTAAACTACTGGCTTAAACCATCCTTTTTCCTTCTTGGCTTTGTCCCACTAATTATGAGGTATGATTTTTACTAGATTTTTAGTCATCCCTCACCCCAAATAGAAAGAGATAGGTGACAAATGAGATTTAATCCTTGGGATTCTCTCCCGGACTTCTACCCAGCATGGGATGTGATCAGGTCAGGGCACTCATTAAACAGCATGTTGCAGAAACAGAGCACCAATTAGACCTAACTAGGTATCCAACTTAATCTCCAATGAATCCAATAGGTATTCTGCCATCTTCTATGGCATATATAACCATTCTTGAAGTACCTAACTCCGCCCTTCCCTCAGCCGTCCTTAAAGGCTGATACAGGAAGATTCCCTATCCAGAGACAACGTAATTTTGGAAACACAGAAACAACAGAAGATATACTTCTCCAGTGCCTGTAATATAAAGACATTTATATTAGCCTAATTTTACCATTATTGGATTAATGGTAAATTTACACAGGACAACTCTACATTTCCCTACTGCTCTCAGATACTAAGCTTGCTACAACAGTCAGCGTTGCCACATTCTGTGTAACAGCATTTAAAACGTATCAGATGACCTGTAGCAAACACAGTTTTAATGACCACCCTGGGCAGTTATTAGAAATTCTTTTTGTATTACATTTATTGTATTTTTTTGTATTTTATACTTTGTCATATTTTTATGCCCATTTATCTTTACCCTGCTTTTTAGATTGTTTTCGGAGGTTTTGATATATTTTTTAACTTTTGATGTAATTTTATTTTTGTGTTTTACATTTTTATGGTTTTAAATACCTTATATTTCCCTCCCCTTATGCTGGTCTTTGGCAATAAAAGTTTGATTTGATAATAATTTTGGGCAAAATGGAATGCAGACATGTATGCCCATTTTGAGACTATAACTTTATACAGCAGTGTAATAACTACTTAGGCATTTCCAACAGTGTATAAATTTAAAGGCACACAATTAAGGCCATCCATTCAAGTTGATGATTCAGTAAAACTGGCAGATGATCTAAATGAGAGTATTTCTTTCTATAATGTATACATTATGGAAGATAACACAAGATGAGGTGATCACCACTTATTTATATGACAAAGCAGAATTGACTTTCAAAGACTAGTCCATTAATGGTGGTTACTTATGACAGATATATGCAATTTTCAATTTCAAAAGCAGATTCCTTATATTTCTGAATATCAACTGCTAGGTATAAACAGCAATAGAGGGAATCTAATTGGCCATTGTAGAAAGCAATATGTATAATAAGCTAGACCTGGCTTTATTCCAAAAGGCTTTTTCATTAATTTCTCCATAATATAATTTTGCTTCTATGCTATTACTTTTGTTAGATTATTTTGTTGGATTGTTACCATACCAACTTTGTTGCTATTTGGGAGGTGCTTGGGGAATTGTCAGTCCTATTTGGAGGCTTTTTGCTGGAACAATTAATAACAATTGCACTTTTAACTGTAACAGTTATGGTGCACAGCCATCCAAGGAAAGCAAGCCATAAACTGCAACACTGCTTTTTCCAACAATCCTTAGCTTATTTGGCTTTAGCGAAATAAGCTTCACCAAGCCATATTAGAAAAATAAGAAATAATAAGTGATTTCAATGACTTTCTACATAACAAACTGATTTTTGTTCTGTTCTTAATGGGAGCAATATCCTCATAAGTTTAAAAATCATGAGAAATGTAAACCTGGGCGGCAAATACAGCTATATATTAATTGATTTTGCCATGGGAAACTATGGTTAATCATTTAATTTCCCCTCAGAACAAAGTCTCATGCCAGAGAGCCAAAAATGTCATCATTTATCCTATACACCTATGGTCATAGAAACTTACTGGTAGGAGATATTTGGAAAGAGGATCAACATTTTTAAAATAACTGCACTGAATACAGTGCAATTGAGAAATTGTTAACAATTCTTTCAAACACTGGTCAGAAAATACAGCTTCATATTATTTTCATTACCTTTACATTACAATCACTTTGCCCAATATGTAAAAAAAGGTTAAGCAAATATTAAAACTCTTTCCTCCCCTCAGGTACTATATCAAAGTAGAACCTAGTTCATAGTTCTAGATACTAACTGCTGTTAGCTTTCTTGAAGGAAGATTTAATGTCATTGGCTTTTTCATTTGAACACAATTCAGTGTGCATCACATAGGATTCCGAGGGATTTTTTTTCTCATCATAAACAAGAAGAAACTGGAGCTCACTATAGTAGTAAATTGAGAAAATATCTTTTCCTATGTCTACTTTGTCTTAACCAAGTGGGATCGTGTAAGTTACATACATAATTATACTTACTAAAAAAAATTACTATTACACATTTCTTGATAAAGGACATTTTCAATCCAATTATGCTAGCATATATACGTAATTATACTGTCATGACTGAATTGATAAATCAGAATTTTCAAGAATATTATATCACAAAAGTCGAAGCATTGTATATAAAGAAAAACTTGAAAGAATAAGGTCATGACCAAGAAATGTGATTTTTCAATATAATGGATAATTCAACAATCTTCACAGATCATTTTGGTTAATTTGCTTAGCCAATTTACAAATAATCCTGATGTCATCATTTTCTTAACTATCCCCAATCCTCCAATTACCAATTTCTAAAAAGTAGGTAGGGAAGGAAAGTAGGAATTGTAGTTGCATTTTATTTCTCTTTGAAGGAATTTGAACCTGAGGTATAGCAACCTGACACCCTGTTATGCGAAGAATTGTCAAAAAAATGTACAAGAATTAGTAGTGGAATTGGACTACATATTCTATTAATATAAAAGATGGGGTGATTTCTACCAATGCTTCCTACAAAATCCAACCCCAAATTATATCCTATTTCAGTTATCTAAGATCCTACAATAGAGCAAACATGAAAGATTAAAGGGCCTGTGATCTGCTTCAGAAAGATATTTGTCAAAAGAGTAAATGGGCATTAAAATAGTCAGTCCCAGTTGGTGTAAGCATGAAGTGATGCTCTTGGAGCATTCAGATTATTAGGACCTGAGGTGGACATAACTGAGCAGAGAAGGACTCACAGCTGTCCAAGTGAGTGTAGTTAGCAGTTGCTATGAAGAAGCATAAATTTTGTGTTTAAGATCATTAGGAAAAGAAATAAACCATCAGCAGCATCATATGAATCAGTGTTACGTCACATTTAACCAAAAGAAAATAGGACAATTGAACATAAAGTGCTGACAAAAGCAAACAAACAATCAGCAGTTGGCCAGAGAGAGTTGAGAGTGTTCAATTTAGTTACAGAAATTCATAAAATGAGATCTTAAAGAGAAAGCTGAATACCAGCAGACTGATTCAAATAAATAGGACAAACTTCATGCAAATCATTGTCAGTCATTATTAATTAGGACTGGATGATGGCCACCAATTCAGATCAGTTAAATAAATTTGTAGAAATTAAAACGGGATCCAACTACTGTCTGTATCCTCAATGTCTGCTTATCAAGTACATCAGGTTAGCCATGGTTAGAATTAAGATCCTTAACTACAGTATATAAACCTTTGCACTGACTGACTAATGCAATTATATAATGTCATTTCATTTATATGACAAAAGATAGGAGCTAAACAGCATAACTAAGCATTCATTTTTAATTCCTAAGAAACAAGGATGGCACTTAAAGAAAAAGCAGAACTAGAAAAAATATCATGAAATTCAAAAAATGTGTTCCAGGTATAAGGAAGTCTAATAGCTTTACCTGGAATTATTCTTTCTGAAATGCATGTATTCTTATTTGAATTTAATACAGCTACTGGGACATTCCTACTGCCGAAGAAAACATTGGTAGATTTAAGGTGATCAAATCAAAATTAATGATACAGTTCCTAAATGCGTATTTATTAAATTACTAATGACATAGACTATTAAAATAATATGTGCTATAATAACATATACAATGTTAATTTTTTATAGTTTGTCTCTTCAAAAATAAAGTAACCTGGAGAATATATTTTCTTTCACTTTAAATGATAGCAAACCGTTCACGCAGCCAAATTATAATTTACAGGAAGTGTTCTACTTATACCCCAGAATATCATGAAGGAAATGTTCATTTGAAAATTGGACAAAAATAAACTTCATTATTGTTAATAATAAACAGTAAATTGATCCTGTACTAAATCTTCGTTAGTTGAAGTGCTTTGTATTTTTAGTTGAAGCTTGGTTAACAAACTTTGAAACAGGTTTTATAACATTATAAATAATACTGCATTAAAAATAACAGATTTTTTTCAGCATGGTAACTCTACATCTCAAAAAGATATATTATTTTATGTCTTTCAAAATATTTATTTTAGCTTTTGTACTCCATTTGCAACAGTACAAATTCATGGCATACACAACTGCATCTTACAGCAGAATATATATATATATAAACATCAAGTTGGTTTTCCTGCTGGAAGAAGGAATATTTGTCACTGTATACAATACTACTAGGAAATATATCTTTATAACATCTTTCCATTTATTCTACCTACAAAATATTTTCCAATATAGTGACTATTGAGCTATTACTATCTCTTAGTTTAATGCAATTTGTACACATACTAATTAAGCTCCAAAATGTTGCTGTTTTGGAATTAAAGTATGATTAAAATCAGAGATTCAGAAACTATATCAGCCTAAGTTTTTTTATAATGAATATTACAAAAAATATTAAGGCATTGTTGTATTTTGTATTTCATTTCATAAGCTTGTTGCACAAGCATGCTTCTATATTTGCTTATGAAGATTTTTGATTATCCTTCATTTATGTTTGTGAAGTATATTTCTCTTCTGTCTTCACCTTGGAAAAATGTATGTATGTGTAATTATATATACACATATATGCCAATTAATTTCCATCTATTAGTCCAGCTTTCCTTCTTTTTTACAGGCTTATGTGAATCTGTGCTTGCTTGTTTCGCCAAAAATGTCTTGCTAATTAACATTTCTTAGAAGGAATTTATGCTTGTTTCTAAATTTATACAAACTCATTACTTTAAAACACCAGTTTACAAACATCTTAAAATGTAACAACTATTCCTCACATACAACACAAAGTTATTAAGCTACAAAGGAACAACAACTGTGTATTTTCAGGAGTCTTCTCAAGCATCAAAGTTCAGAAGTGTCAATATTCTTCCTATCCGGGAATGGGGCAACCTGTTGCAGCCAACTCACCATAGCCAACTTGCAGTGGCCGAACCTGCCATGGACAACTCAGCTGAAGACAACTCGTTGCAGGACAATTTAACAATTCTGATTATTTAAAATAAAAAAATATTTTAATTTTTGACATTCAAATTTCAGTCTGTCCCTCCTTTTGCATCCTTCCTTTAATGATTCTATATCACCATATCTTTGATATTAGTGTAACTCTTATCCCACAGTGACTTGTCCTGTGACGAGTTATCTTGTGGCAAGTTGGCCATGGTGAGTTGGCTGTGACAAGTTGATCATGGTGAGCTAACTGAAGCGAATTGTCATAGGCCCTCCTATCCTGCTTCTTCAAAGTCCAAAGAAAGTGTTACCAAGCTCCTAAACATGCTTAGCCAACCCATATTATCATGGTGGGAATACACTCTTGAGTATCTTCACATTATGCATGCAGATCTTGGGTGACAGTAGCTGAACAGGATTATAGACAGTATAAACTGTCTGTGATATACCCAATAATAAAAGATTAGCAGTTATGAATGAATTTGTGTAGGCCATGTGTTAAGGTGCTGGACTAGGAATGCTCTTCTACTATGGAAGCTCATTGGCCAAGTATGAGCCTGTTACTCATCTCAGTGTTCACCCACCATCTTCTTATCCAGTTATGTGAAAAATAAGAGGAAGTCCTATATGCTTCCATGAACTCTCAAATTAAAATCAGGCTGTACTAATAAATACTCATTCATTCATTCCCTCTTTTTTCAAACATGTAGCACTGAATTTATGCATGAGTAAAAGTGTATCAAACTAAGATTAAGGCCATACAATTCTGAAGTGCAAGTTTTAGAGCATTCGAATCGAACATTCTGAAATACAGAAAAACAACCCAAAATTGTTTATAGATATGAATCTGTAACAAGTAGAAAGCCTTGTTTCATCTTGTAAGATCTTTATATTCTTGAATGTTACTAAGTCAGACAAACAAGCTTGCTTATTTACCAGAGATGTGAAAAAAACAAAAAATAATTCCATAATTAAAACATGGTACTGTTCACATTTAAAATTAAGATATTATTAAAACCAGTTCAAAAAGACAAGCATGTCCCAAGAGAAACAAAAATATCTTTATTATCACTGTCTATTCTGTCCCTACAACTCCTGTCTAAATTTATTTTTGTAGAAATTGTAAGGATTGGTTTTAATTCTGTACTTGAGTAACAATAAATAATATTTCTCAATGTAAGTACTTTTTCTATAAGTAACTCTGGGCTATTTTACAGCAGTCCAATAAATACTTTTCATTGTTTTGAACCTGTGATATATTCCTGCTTTTCCCCTCCTCAAATAGAAAGAAGCGAGTACTGTTAGGTTGGGTATGTGTTTGCAAATAAATGAAACAACATTAACAGTTTTGAGGAAAATTTCTTACTTCTCTACAATGCAGCTCAAACAATTCAGGAAATGGAAGTTTTGGAAGCTCTGACAATTTAGCTTGGCTCAAAAGGAGAGATTTATCTAAAAAGCTTGTGGTATTATTTCAAACCATATGTACATAGACACTGGCATACAACATTATCTTCATTGTAGCTCTTTTTTTTTAAATCATACATTGTTAGCAGTCTTTAATATCATTAGCCTTGGTATCATTGAGACAACAATTTATGGTAATTCCCCTTTTTCTTATATTTATTTCTTTTTATATAACCATTTCCAGAGGGTACAATAGGGACATTACTCCTTACCACCAAAATAAGGGAAGAATTCCCTCTCAACTGTTTTAATATGTACAAAAGCTTTACTTGTGATATATTCACACAGGTCATTACACTTCTAAATAAAGTAGAAAATTTCAGAGAAGAGAAGCTAAAAAAAGTGTGCTTATTTAACCTTGAGAAGCAAAAAAAGCAGGATATCATAGCACTCTTCAAATATACCTCAGGAGATATTACAGACATGAAGGCCAAGATACTATACAGCAGAAGATAAAATAATGGGCTTAAGTTACAGGAAAGCTGAGTCTCCAATTTAATGTTATTTAAAAAAAGCTTTCTAAAGACAAGAGTAGTTCAACAATGGGATGAAAACTGGTGTTGCTATGCTCTGGAACACTTCCTCTTCTTCCAAGTTACATATGGCTCCCACTCTAGCAATGTTCAAAGGAACTCTGAAATCCTGAATATTTCCAGTAATGGATTGCAGGTCCTAAATTTTTGAATATTTTTTTCATGCTTGTTTTTCTTCCACAATTTGGGTTTTAACTGTGTAATTGATTTCATTGTATACTGCTTAGAATGATACCTTATAAAGTTCTAAACCAAAAACCTGGAAAAATAATAGGCTTCGTTTCAAGTAGAGCCTGAAATTTATTGATTAGGAGGGAGGGAGGGGAAGGATCGGGTGGCTGCCAGGGCCCTTGATAGGGTCGTGCCCTTGCGGCCTCTGGCCCGGTGTCGATCCCGATTGGCTCCCTGGTTTTCCGGGGAGCTAAGGGAGATGAAATGCCGGAAAAGACGCCTAGAGAGTAGTTGGAGGTCTAGCCACTCCGAATCTGATTG
>JAEANM010006396.1:0-11322 GCA_017656035.1 Myanophis thanlyinensis | reverse complement strand
ACACACACACACACACACACACTCCATGAAGGACCAGCTTAAGTCATCATTACCTGCACTGATATAAAAATAATATTTTCCCATCCAACAAAATATATGTAAGGCATAAATATAAATATATGCTTTACACCAGGGGTCCCCAGCCCCTGAGTCGCGGCCCACTACTGGGCCTTGAGTCGTTCAGAAGTGGGCTGCAGGAGTGGCGAGCAAGAGAGCATGCGTGCATGCATGCATCCCTACTTACAACAAGCACATGCATACACACTCCATTTGCGTGAGCGGCAGCACCTATGCCCACTGCTTGCGTGGACTCATCCTCTCTCCCCACCCCCACCCCAGTCGGCGAAGCTGACACGGTTGGGGAACTTTGCTTTACACCCATTAATGTGGGGGGTGAAACGCAGAGGTGTTTGGAATGTCGTGCCTCACCTCTGTTTTGAGATTAGTGTTTCTCAATCATTAAAAATAATACTTATTTTTAAGTATTATTTTAATGCCAGGGGATGAACATTGCACTGGCGCTGCCTTCCACTAGAAAACAATATGTATTCTGAACGAAGCAACAAGTGTGAAATCATGAAATATCACAGGTTCTTCTGAAAAAAAAAAAAGCATTTATCTCCTAATTCTTGCAGCTCTATCAATCAATGCAATGCAGTCCCAGCTCCTGCCCTCCATCCATGAGGCTTCCCAATTCGAGCCCAAAGCTTGCATTGTTCCTCAGATGAAAGGCAGTTCCCGGCCCCTTTGATCAGGTCTTGATTGTCTTTCTGGCAGGGGAGTCGGACACACTGGTGGATGCCTCCATGAAGACAACACCGACCTCGGTGCCAGGTCTGTCCCACCCAGATGAGCAGGCCAGCTGGTCAGAGAGCCAGACCACAGTATTGGAAAAGGATCCAGAGGCTGGGCCCCCAGCGAGAGGACCTTACCTACACCCCAGCATTCCAAGGCAAGCACCTGCCGAGGCCCGGCACCTGGGGGTGGAGCCGCTGGTACGGGCATCACGGGCGGAGCTGATTGGTGTGGCCCCGGGGACCGAGGACAGCCTGTCTCTGGGGAGCGACCCCTACGGCAGTGCCTTCAGCCTGTACCGGGGCCGTGCCCTCTCCCTGCACGTGTAAGTAGCCACGGGGCCGTGGAGTGGGGTGCAGGGGCCATTGTGCCGGGACCATCATTTTCCCTAATCCCCAGTCATAATCCCCAATTATGCACCACTAAATCCCTCCTGAGCCCCTTCATCCTAATCCCAATCCCACCCACCCCACTTCATAGCACCTTCCTTTCACAGCCCTGACCGCACTCTCAATCCATTGAAGCCTCCTATACTCTGATGTAATTTATTCTGCTACTGCCTCCTTTGTTGCAGTCTCTTTCTTTACTCCTACAGCCCTGCTATCATTTATTAAAGATTGTGGTTGTGAGGCAATTTATTTTCCAGAGGTAGGTATTACCATTCCCACGCACCTCCACCCACTCACTTGCAAGCATGTCGACTCCCCTATCAGTCCCACCCTGGCTCTCTTCCTTTGCTCTTGTAGTTTAGTTCCTGCATTATTATCATTGAACCTCTCGTTCCAAACTAAAAAGAAAAAAACCCATTGAGAAAAATGTATTTATTAGAGATATTTATAAAACCGTGGTGCTATATTCCTGGTTTGAATTCAAGCGTGGTAACCTGCTTTAATCTTAAAATGCCTGACAATAGTGGAGGGAGCTAACAAAAACATTGCCATGACTAAGTGAGCCATTTCAATTTCACTGCACACATGTTGTGCATTGACAATAAAGGATTGAATTGAATTCAGTCTACAAATATGCGGGTATCTTGCACATGAACAAACAGGCAACATAAATTTGTATCCTAGGCCATATTAAGGGCACATAAGTTTACTTGTATTTCATATGAAGATTAAGTTTAAATATTTCACATTTCAGTGGAATTTAGGTCTAAATTGGGTTGATCGTAAATTAGTTTAAATAGGATAATGCAAGAAAGAAATAAGTGAATTCTCTCTCAAAGAGTGTTTAACTACAGATCTGCTACCACTAGCCACCTATTATTTTCAGGTGTTCAACTTGGCAATATCAGATCAGAGAAAGCTACACATTGCGTCAGGATTAAAGCTTCGTTCCGTCTTTTCTTCTGTGTTCCCTAAAAGCTCTGGATTAAGAATAGCAGATTGCGGCCCAGCAGGTATTTTTAATTGCAAATATTATGATTTGAGATCATGGGAGATACTGGCTGAGGTTTATGGAAGTCCAAAACCTCAGGATTATCGCCAAATTACTTTACTAGCAAATTACAATGTATGATAAATCAGAGTTCCCAACTAAATTCAGGCATGAAATCAGATTATATCTGTCAGGGAATAAAAATCCACAAATAGGAAAAGAAACTATGCCTTTCTCTTATTTAATATTAAAAGTTTCAAATATAGTATTCATGATTCCTGAATTACGTAGCATTAGCACTGACCCTTTGGATAACATCTGACACTGATCTTTCCCAGGTCTTGGTTGTTCAGTCTCAAATTTTATTTATTCATTAGAAAAATTTTATATGGCTGCCTGTTTTATATAAAATAATCCTGTGTGGCCATCCTGGGATATACAATACAGATATGCAATTAATAAAAATGAAATGAAAAAGATGGGCTCCAGCACGAGTCTGAAAGCTCGGAGGACTAAATCTCTGGTCTCAGTGACTGACCCAGATTGGATCCTGCATGAAACTAAAAAAAACAACAACAGCTTCTCAACAACCTTAAAAAGAGCGGATTAGAGACAGGACACACCTTGTCCAATACAATTGGGTTCACAGCTGACCTCTCAAGGTGAATCACCATCTCTTTCAAGGAAGTAGAATAGAACCCACATACTCTCCCTCTCCCCCCCCCCCCATCCACATAGTGACATTAAACACCACTTGGACACATGTCTTGGAGGCCTTGACCAATCAGGAGGGTCATTGATTCAGGACACAGAGGGCAGAGCTCAGAATTGCAAGGACCCGATCTACGTCCTTGGGACCAACTGGCTGAAATTCTGCCCAGGTAACTAAGCAAAGAGAAGCCTAAGTCATTCCCATGGGATCCCTCAGTTTGAATCCCACTCAAAGCAAAAGCCAAGTGGCTTTATCCAACAGCTGCTTAGAGTAACTCTCACCACAGATACACAGAGGTTCTCCTGGCCTCTTTCTACAAAGGACCTGATCACTTGAAACAGGACCCTTAGCTGCTATCTGTGGATGCAACAAGGGAAATAAGACCTCTTTGTTGCTCTGATTGCCACAAAACTATTCCTAATAAACACTCTCCTATGTTGGAGTACATTTGCTCTTTGTTTTCCACCAACAATGACATCTCTCTTGTATTGTTCCATCTCCCAGAGTTACTTTTAAACCAGGGTACTCTACAGGAGACATGAATACAGTCTGATTACAAGCATCCCCAACTCCACCCGACATGCCCAACCATTTTGATAACAGGGTTAGCCCACGCGTCCATGATCAAATCATTTTATAGAATTCATGAGCCTCACGCTTCCACAGTCCAGCTGATTTTGAGCACATGCCCAAGATACTGCAAATAAAAGGTATTATAAATCCATGTTTCCTTCTGCAAAAAAAAAAAAAATCACACTTCCAATAGAGATGACACTTCTGGGATCGAGATGGGAGCAGAAGGACAGAGAACTTTGTAAGAAATACACACACACATACAATTTTCTCATTGCATTGCGGAGAGATGGGAAGTTTTTTGAGCTTTCAGCATGCAGCTACTCTGCCCTACGAATACAAGAATGGACAAATAAATATTCCTGAAGTACCAGGAGAAAGCAAATCCTGTTTTTCTAAGAGTGACCAGCTGCCTGGGTTCTTGATAGCTTGCAGCAAATTGCCTGTGCTTTGCAGCTGGCATCAAATGAGCCACATAATGTCTCCCGCAGCTCACATGGACTATTCTCCCTGTGTGGTAGGATGGAATATTCAGATCAAGCATAAAGAAACATTTCCTTGAAAGAAGTAAACTGGAATTCAATTCAATCCAATCCTTTATTGTCAATGCACACAATGTGTGCAGAGAAATTGAATGTGCCTCCATCGGTACAATAACACAAAGCACAGAAACAGAATACATTTAAACACAGAATACATCTCCAGACTTATAAACAAATCCCTAACCCCAGGAAATAACTGGGCTAGGCACACATTTCCACATACATGTTACACAACTAGGAAAAGAGATAGCGTTCGCTACCCAAGGAGTTCCTATTTAGGAAGACTTTTTTTGTCTTATCATGGCAGGCCAGCCTCCTGTGTACGTTGCACCAAAAGTGCTTTTTCAAAAGGCAACTGGACTTCCTTGGTTTTTGTTGGCAGACGTTTCGCTTCTCATCCAAGGAGCTTCCTTCAGTTCTGACTGAATGGAGGAGCAGAATGGAAAGATTTATATTCCTTGCAGCCATCTGGTCATTAGCATTCTTTCTGAGAATTGTTGAGGCATTTGGAAGTTTATCGGTGACCCCGAGAGCGCAGATAAAACTCCAGATGGCCTCAATGACAAGGTAGCAAGGTAAGGAAGTAGGTTAGGAAGGAAGCACAGTAAGGAAGCAAAATCAAGTCTTTGTTAAGATGGAGTGATGATGGTCAAGTTTCTCAACATTCTCTCTAACTTATTAGTATATGCTGCCCGCAGATTTTAATCTTCATTGCTCTGTTATAATAAGAAACGAAGTGGCCAGCTATGTTCCTTAAAAATGAAAAAATGAGATTTGGTGCGTTCTGAAAATGATAGTAAAGCTGATGAATTGCAAAAGCAGTGAAAATATAGTTAGAGTCTAACTGCGAGTAGGACTGAGAATTAAATTAGTTATCTAGAAGAACAAGCATTGCTTAAAGATTCCTTTATTTGCCACTTCTTCCTTCCCCAGGTTGCTTTTCCCACCTTTTCCTTGTGTTTATCATCAACAGTGTCTGCCTGCTATAAAGAAGTGAAGGACAGGCTGTGGTATCATGTACACATGAAGCATTGTCCTTGTTTGTGTGCCCCTGTGTGTGTAACTGAATGTAACCACATTTCTTGGAACAGCTTAAGATGACATTGGAATGAATGTCTGTTTGTACGTACCATTGAATTAATCGTGTCTGTACGAAAAACCACATTTGAAAAAGATGCAGCTATGTATTCTCCTCCCTTCTGTGGATTTTCTGGCTGTGCAACGGATTCCCCCTCTTTCCAGAAAACTCAACCCAGCCTTACTCCCAATAATTTGATATAGCACCGCTGAACTTATTTACAGATATATATTTTTTTCAAACTTGGATACTAACTGGATGCAACCCATTTAGCAAATAAGATTGACAGATGGATTCTCCCTGGATCAATCATAGAATGGTATTGTTCAAAGGGAACAGAAACTTTGGTTAGGAAGCATAACCTATCGACATTTAATACAAATTACAGGATGTTAAATGTGGAAGGAATAATAGACCTTGGAGACTCACATAGCTGGCTAAACTACATGATAAAGAAGAAGTCAGATAAGTGTGTGTCCCTTTTTATACATACTTATTAGGGCTGTGCAGTGCTCATTTCCCAAAAGATGTGGGTATAGGTACAGGCATAACATCTGCCTGCAATTTGTTACATCTATTGCATCTTTTTCTGGAATCACAAAAGTCAGGAAAAAGAGAGTTCTTTTAAAGCATTGCAGTCAGGAGCTGAATGTGCACCAAATAAGCTTTACAGAATTGAATCTGAAGCACTTGCAAAAATATAATATTTCAATGACTCCAAAGCCACATTGATGCTATGAAAAACAAACTCTCCTAAAACTAAGATTTCAATTTAGGCTAATGTATTCAGGTAAGATATAGTCACGGCTGTACTTCTTCTCAATGAAATGACAATTTCCTTGCCCTTTTTCTCTTTCACCTAGGTAATTTGAACTCAGATGTCATTGCAAGCCCTGATCCTCATGATCCCAGTTCATTGTTCCTATAAGTATCTGATCCTTTTTGCTAACTTCCCTTGATTTCACTAGGATCTCCTCTCTTAGCAAACTTTACTTTATCTTATTTTCCAATCACAGCAGCCTTCCCCATGGTGGCTATCGAAGGGATGATGCCAACAGTAGCAGCAAAACCAGCACAGATATTCTCCAATGCCCAGTAACCCCTCGAGCAGGGCAATGCCCAGTCCAGCCACCTGGAACCAGCCATGGTACCACACCACCTGTGGCTCCTCGCAGAAAACTCTTGATGCCCAATGAATTCCAAGATACGGCATCTGAGGAACTTGATGAGAAGTTGAAGCACCCTAAATCATCTGGCTACTCTCAGGTTGGCACAGGAGAGTCACGGCCCCAGACACCACTGAGTGAGGCTTCCAGCCGTGTGTCCATCCTTCGTCCATCCCCCAAACTGCCACGGTCAGGCTCCAAGTTTGTTGACAAGCTCAAATTTTTTGAAGAGCGGCAGAAAAGTCTGGAGCAGAATGATAATCCTTTTGTAGGCCACACATGGCAACCCTTACGCAAGTCACGTTCTTTTGATCAGGCTGGTTTTGATGATGCCAGTCCCTTCCTCTCAGCTGGCTCTCATGAAGACCTTCAAGAGGATACTCGTTCAGAACTTGGAGATGTATTTTCTCGGCGTCGTATCTTCCATCAGAAAGCAGCCTCTTTGGATGAGCGTGGCCGCTTCTCCAGTCATGTGCATGACCTGGAACAAAAGTTCACTGAGGAATTGGGGCGCATCAAACGCACCGTGTCTCAACAGCAGCTGCGGCGATCCCAAGAATTGTTCAAGTCACCCACTGCAATTCCCTCCATTGCGCCATCTGTCCCCAAGATCCCACCACCACGGAAACTTAAACCAATGAAAGTTTTCCCAGCTACAGAAAATGCACATGGTGTACAGCAACTGATTCTGTCCAGTGTGGGATTAGTGGGGCCCAGGGATGAGCCCAAAAAACCCCCAAAGATTCTGTCAAGGAATGCAGCCATGACTGAGGAGATGGGAGAACAGAACAGAGGTCAAAAGGAGCCGGAACTGAATGGCCAAGATCTACGGCACAAGGTGGAGCAGTGTCCACTCTCCCGTGCTGCTCCAGGGGGACAGAAAAACTTGCTGCAGGTATCAGCTTTAAATAGCCAGGATAACATGGATAAAGGCCCTCTGAATGCAGCAAAAGTCAGCTATGAATCAAAGGGTCTATGTGTAGCCTCATATGGCCGGGAACAGGATGGACATTCTCTACCCTGGGCCAAAACAGAAACTGGCCCAGACAGAAGCAAGGCAGGGATCCATGGTACAAGTAGAGAATTCGACAGAAAGATTGGGAAAGTGATAGAAAAAAAGGACAATACATTGCAACCTCAAGAAGGAAAGAGTGCGCGGAGCAGAGGCAAAGGCCGACGGTCCCGACAAATGTCACCAGAACCAGGTAGGGAATAAGAGTACGTTCTGTGGGTCTATTGGGAAAGAACCCGACAGTCATGCAGAAATGCTTTCCCTGTGGTTTATCTTCCCACATAACATGAAGAGGCCCTGGGTTCATCGCATCCTAGGTTCCAAAGTTGCATTTATGAAAATAATTAATAAATGCTGAAGACACACTTGCTCTCATCTCTTCCCTCCCTCACTTTTTCACTTTCCCATCTGTCCACCTCTTCGGGTTCTCTATATAGATTGGTATACTTAAACAACATCCCCTTGTTTTTAGCCGACTATGTTAAGCTTGAGTCCAATTTCACTTCAGCTGTTTGTTTTAAAAAGAGAGTTTTGCTGCCAAGGCTCTTGATTTTCTTGTGTGAGTGAAGGTGAGAAAGTTTGCGTCATGCTAGGTTCTTTTAGTTATTTGCTGTTATTGCTAATTATAATTCAGGTTTAGGAAAATAGTAGAAATTGTTGAACTCTGCTCCAAATGGTAAGAGGACCAAAGGGCTCTGAATCGGAACACAGCTCATCAATTGTGTGGAAGACTGGAAGCAAAAGCAGGGGGGAGAAAGGACTGCAAAGCAGGAGTCCCCAACTCCCGGGCTGCAGCCCACTACCGGGCCATAGTCTATTCAGAATTGGGCCGCATGAATGGCTGACCAGCTCAACTTGCATGAGTGCTGGACTGGTGGGCACTCGCGCACATGTGCCAGCCTGCCACTCACACAAAGACTGCGTGCACATGCATGTCAGCCAGCCGCTCAGGTAGCCTAGTTTCCTCCCCCCCCCCCAAGCTGGTCTGCAAAGCCACAAAGGTTGGGAACTGCTGCTGTACAATGTAGAGGCGGTTGCCACTGTGAAGCAATATCCAAGCATATTGTCCAAATCAGGTGAATTGGTTCCAAGAAATACTGTAACAATATTATGGATCAGTAATTCTATTATTTCTAGAATTGAATCATTTTCTTTGCCTTCCACTTTATTTTATACTCTAATATATATCACTGAAAATGATTTGTATGCCTTTCCACCTAATTAAAAAGTGATATGTAACTTAGAATGTGGTTAGCCAGCTTTATTGCTTCTGGGGACTTAGTGGTTATAGCAGGGTAGCATCCTATAAAAAATTTAGATCCAAAAACTGGAGACATACCGAAGGAGATTAAGGGCTTTGAGCTTCTATGCCAGCCGAAATAAGGATTCCCTCAGGATATTATTTTGGAAGCAATCGCATATTTTCCTTATTGTGAAAAGGTGCTATGGTTTAATACATTCCTCATGCAAAGGGAGTGCAAAATCTGTCTGCAGATTCTTAGCCCTCCTCCTTGCAGATCTTCTAGTAACCATTATTTCTCCATCGGCTTGTGCAGAATCTTCTGATGATTCCTACATCTCAGCGGGTGAAGATCCCCTGGAGGCTCCCATCTTTGAAATCCCAATCCATGATGCAGTCGTAATAGCTGGGACTGAGGTGCTGTTCAAATGCATCGTCACGGGCAACCCTTCTCCACAAGGTAAATGCATAGGGTAACACACACGTGGAGCAAATTATTAATCTGTGGAGGCTAGAGTAGCTACTCCTTGCTCTCTGATTGTCTTGTGCCCAGAGTTGTCATTTCCACAGGAATAAGAAATACTCTATTAAATTCAATTGTGATTTTTATATACATAATATTGTCCAGTTTGCATTGATAAAGATACTGCTCAGGAACACAGCTCAAGGTGATCTGACCAAGTTCTTTGCTCTTCTGATTTTATTTTTATTTTACTCACATTTATGAGCTACTGCCAAGTTATATACCCCGTACTGCTTCACCTTACATATGGAAAAAAAACCTAGACTTTGTCTGTTGGACTTCACTTCTGGAATGCTCTTAGCTTTTCCTCAAAATGAAAATTTATTACAATTATTATTTCAAAAGAGCACTATCCTTATAAAAAGTAATCTGCTGAGAAAGCGCATACCCAAACCTGTGGCAAGGGTTACTTATCTGGCAGGAATAAGCTGCTGTTGTTGATATCCGTTAAAATTAAACTCAGTAGTGAACTGCAGATGTTGAGGTGAAGAACATAATCAATTTATGAAAAAATGGATTAAAGACATGCTTTATATTCTTTGCACCCCTACTTAATGTTTTGACCATTCCTACTTTTCCACTTGCCTCAATCAAGTTCAGCTTTCTACAGTCCTCCACAAAGTCTGCATGTGCCCCACCGCCCCCCCAACAAAAAATACACATCCTGTTGACACCACCTTCATGAAGACATGGAAATGTTCTAGGAAAAAGACAGAAGATAAACTTATAGGCCATCTCTTGATGAATCGCAGAGAAGGCAGAACTATGTGCGATTTGATAACCAACAATTCCTTAGGCAGTTAATACTGTTTGAGAAATGCAGAATAATCCCTAGATTTTTCACTGATACCATACCTCCGCCCAATATGGGTCTTTTCTGCAGTGTCGTGGCGAAAAGATGGCATCCCCTTTCGGAGCAGCACAGCTCGTCCCATCAAAGCGGAGGGAGAACGCCACACTCTGCTGGTGAGGAGTGCCCGCATGGTTGATGCCGGCCTCTACACCATCTGCGCTACCAACGAGGTGGCTGAGACCTGCTGCAGCGCCATCTTAACTGTGCGGCCAGGTAAGGACAAAGAATGGGGTGGGGGGTGGGGGGAAGGTGCCAGAACAGCCAGACTGTCCCAGAGGGCTGCAGCCAGGCGGGTGCCTTAAGGCCAGAGGAGTAAAAAGGTTCATGTTCCCACAACAGCATGTGAGAAGCAACGTCAGGCTTGTTTTCTCAGCGTCCTGGATGGGGGAGCTTAGGCCAGCATTTCTGCTCCTGCTGAATAACGGGGCACGAGGCTGCCTTTACCCTACAAGGCTCGGTTTAAGCCTGCCTGTCTGACGAACAGCCAGCAGGCTCGGAAGAGACGACCGGCTCCAACAGAGCAAGGGGTGGCGGGGATCGGGAAGGGCGGGGAATCGCTGTCCCACTTAGCCTCACGTCTTTTACCGCTCCTGGCCCGCCAATTCTACAGTTCGGGGCGGAGAGTTGCGGTTTCTGGGCACGGGCGAGTAAAGTTTGTGAAAGGATGCAGATCAGCCCCCTCCACGGATTGGTCTGAAACGTGAGAGGGGGAACCGGCGGGGCTGGGCTGCTTATCGGCAGATCGGACGCCGCCCTCGGCTGAAGAGCGAAGGGAAGGGGTTGCGCGCTGGCTGCTAGCCCGGCTCTGGCGCGCCTCTCCTCCACCCGGATCCCTTTTCTCCCCTCGTGGAGTGGATCGCCTATAAAGAGAGCCGGGGCTTCAGCTTGGTAGCGGGGCTTCAGTTCAAAGCGAGCGCCCAGCCGGCGATGTCTGCGAGAGTCCGCTCGGTGCGGGCGCGGCGGGCGCAGGAGGGACGCGCCCGTCTCTTTCGATGCTCTCGCCCCAGTGCGATCCTGTGCTGGTTTGCACAAAAGTAAGGAGTTTAAATGGCGTTTGGCTTCAGGTATGTCTGCATAGCGTTGCAGCCGTGAGCTTCATTTGGAGTTGGGATTTATTCACTGAAAGGGGATTTAGGAAATCGCGGAGAGGAGCCGAAGGAAGGTCTGTTTTGTTTTCAGCACACCTTGGTGTTCGTCTGGACGAAGGGGAAGAGTGAGGAATGTGCGATAGCAAAACGCGTATCCTATAAGTAAAATGACCACCGCAGTGAATTTCCAGAGCCTTCAGTAATAAGGCTGTATTATTATATCTAGAACACAACATAGTTGTAGTAGGCTATAGGTTTTTGATAAAGAATCTGTTACTTTAGTACAGTGTTTCTCAACCTTGGCGACTTTAAGATGTTTGGACTTCAACTCCCAGAATTCCCCAGCCAGCAAAGCAAAGC